>CM076575.1:680791479-681031665 GCA_034641835.2 Pinus albicaulis
GATTGTGTTCTTACAACGTACTTCGGTCATACGATTTGCTCCTGACACTCGCACGCCGGGGGGCAATCTGTTACACCATTTTTTGGTCATCTAACCTTTCATCATTAGATGGACCCAAGTACACCATGTAAGACCAGTTTTACCCCAAGTAAAACTGCTTTCACTATGTTAATTAGGAAAACCCAAAAGGAATAATTAATTAAACCATAATTTAATTATTATTCCCAGTCATGTTTAACCCAAAAACAAAGAAATTAATGAGATAAACCCATAGTTATCTTATTATTTTATAGGAATAATTATTTAAATAATATTCCTTGTTAAATATGACCAAATCAACCACCATTAATTAAATAAATCATTATTTATTTGATTATATCCCAACCACTCCCTTAAAAAGATAAATAAATCATTTATTTATTTATTCTTCACTAATCAAGGGATTTGACCCAAGTCAAACACCCTTTCCCTCCAACAAATAATAATAAAATATTCCATATAGGTGGATCTAGATTTGATTAACATTATTTTAATCATGCACCAAGATCTAGAATGACCCAATATTTTTTTATAAATAGGAGGGTTTTCCCCATCATTCTTCACCTTTTGTTGCCTACTAGATCACTCTGGATCTATACACTTGGTCTCATTCCTACCATTTTTGCTCCCATTGAGCTCTATCTTCTACATTGGGTTTTCTACATCTACAAAAGAGAGAAATCTTAGATCTGAAGTGCTGAGGACTACAAAGAACCCATCCCATTGAGGAGATCTGGATACACCTTCTTGTTTCCTCCCAGGTGCCCTGTAATATAAAAATTCATTCAAAAATCGTGTTCTTGTCTTGTCTGTTGGATGCATGGAGCAAACTCTTTACTTTACCGCTTAATGTCTTTCCATTTATAGATCTGTTTGTTGCAGCACTTTAACTACTAATTGCAGATCTGAAGATGTTTTGCAGCCATTATTGTTGTTAGGGCTATTAGTTGTGCGTAGCTAAAGTGGTTCTTTTTCGTACACTTCGACGAAGAATTCATACTACCAGAGGTATGAGATTTAGGTTCATGATACGACAACTGGTCAATGGTGACAATTTTTCCATTATGAGGGAAAAAAATCTTGCGGTAGACCGTGGAGGGGACGAAAAACATTGCGTAGGTGTAACTACGCCCCAAAATAATGTTATAATCAAGAGGGGCATCGATAAATTCAACATCGACACACACGGTTTTGCCGGCAAGGGTGATAAGACAGTTACAGAAAAGGCCGATGGGCTGGGAGGCATGGTCGTCCCACGCATGAAGGGTGATTGTGGAAGGGGCCAACTCAGGTGATCCAAGTTGTTTCCAAACCGAAGCGGACATTACATAGGTAGATGCCCCCTCATCAATAATACATCGAGCGACATTGGCATTCCGGATTTTGATTGGGATTTGGAAAGCAACAGAAGGAGGGAGAGGGGAATGGTCTGACTGACGAGCGTCGAAAACAATCAACTGGTCATCAGCAGGATCTACAGCACCTACGGCAGATAGTAGAGCCTTCCTTTGAGAAGGACACGACTGGAGGAGTTCCAGTGTTGAAATGGCAGCAGGAGATTGTGCCAGATCATCTACTATATTGTACGAATGGGCAGCGCGACTAGAGGCAGCAGTTCGGCGTAATGGGCCCTTAGGAATTTTGGGATGAACCTCAGCTTTGGGCGGAGGGATTTCCAAGGGACCATTGGGTGTCAATAAAGGCTCTGTGGGACCTGAAGATGGGGACTTGGAAGGGGTGGAGTACTGTCGGGACCGAGTTTGCAGGTTAAGGTCAATGGTGAGAGGTTGGTCAGATGTCATCATAAGAATCTGGTAATCAGAGGAACCAGAAGGGGAAGGTTGAGTAATTGCTAGGGCATGAGGGGATTGAGTAGCCACAAATCCTTGTTGGGGGAAAGGATCGGTAAACATAGCTGGTTGAGAGGTAGGGGTATTGTGGGGGACAGGAGGGGAGGAGTGTTGTCCCCAGATGGTGGCCTGAGACTCCCACATCTGTCGCATTTGTGGTAATAGAGGACAATCGTGAGTGTAGTGACCATAAACACCGCAACACGAATAGGGCTTATTAGTGCGAAGTGACCTGTCCAGCTGGGGCTGAGAGCCTTGTGGCTAGTTAGCAGTGTTAGGGTCAATATTGGGAGGATTGGGTCCATGATTACCAGAGGCGGATGGATTGCCTCTCCTCCGCCAGGGAGAGGGAAGAGGAGTAGTCGCACCTTGGCCGCGCAACATGTCTTGGAGGGGGGCCGGGACACCAGGCTGTGGGTAAGGGTAAGGGTGAGAAGGGGCAACATTGAGGTAAGCAGGAGTGGGGGCAAAAGGAGGAGGCGGGCCATATCCTGGGTACATGTTACCGAGAGGGGGAAAGGCGCTTGGGGTGGTGGCCCCTCCGGGAGGAAAACCATAGGTCATAAGAGGTTGAGCAGAGGTATGTGACAGGGCTCCGATGATACTGTCAGTAGAATGAGAGGCTCCTAAGGCATTAGGGCCACCGGGCTTGGGGAGGTCAGGAAGAACAGTATAAACAAAACCAAATTGGGCATAGATAAGGTCATATTTTAAGGCTATTTGGAGGGTAGATTCTTTGGTTTGGGGAAAATGGGATGCGATGTCTTTGCCAATGGGAGGTAAGAGAGAGCGAAGGAACTAGTCCATGTAAACTCGATCTTCAAAGGGGGAATCGCGACACAAGCTCCATCTTTGTTGCCATTCCTGAACATGAGCAGAAAGATGGGTCAAAGAGGATTGATGAAAAGAGGTTAATAATTCAGTGCCAGTGTCGTATCGAACAGGGAGTTGGAAATAAGATAAAAAGGCCTGGGCAATGGTCGCAAAGGTGGTATGGGAAGAGGTGGCTTGGTCAACATACCATTTGGAAGCTTCACCGGTAAGCGTACGCTGGAACAAACGAAGACGGATGGAGTCATCGGTGATGGAATTGGAGGAACACCACATGTGGAAAGATCAGATATGGTTAGAGGGATCTTCAATAGCAAGGCCTTCGAACTTGGGAATGTCAGAGGGGAGCTTGGTTTTCATAGCAGGCCAACTAACATCGTGGTGAATAGGATCATTAATCAGCTGATTGAAATTGGGGAGACTGAGGCTAGCCATATAAGGGAGTAATGGGGTAGTCGAGGTAGGTCCCATAGGGATTCCACTGGACACGGACCCAGCAGTAGAACTGGGGTTAGGGCTAGGTCCAGAACTAGACATGGTGAAGGTAACAGGGGGGGAACCAAGAGGAGGGGGAGAACTCGAACAATCAGAGGAAGAGTCGGAGTGCGGACCTGGCGGGATGATTTACTCGATGACGACTTCGGAAGGAGGAAGTCGACCAAATCCGGTAAAACCGAGAGGTGAAGGCCAAGAAGTCTCCGGATAAATTCCTTGAGGCACAATGATGAAAGGAAGAAGAAATACCGATTGCCGCGTATGAGAAGGCAAGAGGTGACAAGGTAGGGGGTACGTTTGTGCTCAACCTAGTCTCCTAAATTGAGTTCATTTAATTGTCAACCAGGGTTGGTAAACTGCTAAAGTGAGGTGCACTGTATGTGCCTAGGTGTTTGTTTCTTACTGCGTTGTGTTTAGTGTTTTATGATTTTTTTGGTCTTTTGATGGTTTTATGTTCACAAGGAAAAGAACTAAATGCTGGTGGAAAGAAGCTACTGGTTAAAAACAGAGTGAAGCCTAATTTGTTGATGACAAATGACAAATGCAAATGAAAATACTGAAACAGAATCAAACCTAAACTATGACTAAGCAGAATACAAAGCTTGATAATGACTTCAAGAAAATGAATCAAAACATAAACTTAACTTGTCCAATTCTTTCATTAAAGGTATTTTAGAAGGGCTTGAGAAATGGGCAGCTAAGTATACAAATTCTCCTAACTAAACAATTAAACAATCAGCTTATAATGATACAACATCTTATCCATGATTAAAGGTTTGTTGAAGCATATTTGGAGAAGAATATTGGTAACATCATAAAATCTCTACTTTAAGACTAGCTCCTAATTCTATTCTGCAACTTAATTTAACATCACTAAACTTTACTCAAAAGTTATAGATTTCTTTTTAAAGTAGTCTTTTGAGGAAAGGCTTTGTTTATGAAATGGTAAAGAGGTTGCAAAAAGTACTTCGAGCTTTGGTGGACACTGTCTTTCTCATTCGGATGGTTATGAGTCAATTATAGATTTGGAACAAAAGAGGTTTTGTAAATAATGAAGGCGTGGTGTTTAAGTTTAACAAATAATGTAATTTAATATGCAATGGATGACAACTAAATGTGGAATGTAAACACAATGAGCTAAGCTAGAACTCGAACTAAGGTGTCACTAGTCTACAATAAACATGTCATTTGAACTAACAAGCGATTATCAAACTTAAAAATGAAATAACAAAGCATGAATTGAATGCAATTTGACTCTGAGTACCCTAACTAAGTTATCATGCAATTAATCTATGGAATTCTACAGACCTATTTTGTCCATCATGAATGGTATTTTGGAAGAGCTTGTTAGAACAATCTCGGTCTGTACAATTCGATGCAAATGCAAACATAAAGACCGAAAGCAATTAAAATTAAAAACTAAGACATCACGGACTATTTCCTACCCATTGTTATGATATTTTTGGAAGAGCGTTTTTTAAGAGTAAGATCAGCTATGCTACTTAGTGTAAACAAACAAGCTGAAACCTTCGAAGATCACGGATCATGCCTTAGACATCATAAGGATTTTTTGGAAGAGTTTACTAGAATAAGTTCAACTCGTGATAATGAACAAAAGAAATTACAAATAAAACCTATAACACTACAAACCATTTCCCATTCATTATCATGATTTTTTGGAAGAGTTTCTTAGAACAAGTATAACTATAGTGACTAATGAAATTAAATATGAACTCAAACTTCAAAAAACATGAAAACAACTAAGATACTTATCTAAATTACAAAAGTAAAGCCATTTAGGAGGAAGGGGCCCTCTACCACCGCACGGAATCTAACTCAAAATCAACTCAACGCTGCTCAAAGCAATGTTGTCTTCTTCATTAAAGGAAAATAACTTGAAACAAAGTATTCTCGGTCTTTAGAAATATAGTAGTCAATCCATGAAATCTAATCAAAATCTAGAGCTAGCCTCTCGGTTTCCCTGAGTGCATTTATATCAAATCTTCATAATGAGAACTTGCAACAATATGGGGATCATTGTATTTTCATATCAAAATCGTACTAGAACTCTAAAGATGGCGAGCATAGAGGGACAAAGGAAATCTAGACTGTCCCTAGTCCTATTAGGATTCTGCGCTCCTTAAATGAGTTCCCACGTACCAAAACCACATCCAAAATTTAGTTCATTCTTCATGGTGAGCAACGAATGATGAGGACATGATGTGGAATATACCCATGTGTGGATTTTCCCCGAGAGGACACCCTGAAACATTCTTGAATTTGAAGACAACTACATAGATTAGCGGTTAGCTACGGAATGTCCGCATTCTGCAGCTAGTTTCAGATTTAAAAAATGCATTACAATGACAAAATCACAAAACTTAGCAAGTTAGCCATGTTATTCATTCTAAAAGTAATTTTAACTAATTTCATTGATCATTTGGGCTCGGGATAAAAATGGACAAAGGAAAATGGAGTGAAGTAAGATGAAAGAAAGAACAATCTTGGGGCTCAACATACCCCCCACTACTGACTTCTTGCATGTCCTCATGCAACTTATTCCATAAACTCGGAGACTTCTACAAGAACATCTAACCCTCTTCTTCTTCTTTGCCTCGGAAGTTAAAGGTCTTCTGGTTTCTGATGAATAACTTGAACCTTAAATTGGTAAGTGCCCCGATTAGCTTCTTTTTTCCTCTTTTTCAACTTTTTATTAGCCTTTTCCACTTTGTCCATTTGTAGAGACAAGGTTGAGTTCATACTCGGTTTTGAGTTTGACTTGTTCCTTCGAATATCATTCTCGCTTCGATATGTCTATTAAGTACTTCCGACTCGTACCTATCTCTTCTTAACACATCTATTTTCGAGATGATGTAGGAGTAGGGGTTCTCTCTTTACTCTCGAGCTTTCCTTTCCAATGTTTCAACATAGTCATAAAGTTCTTGCCTGTGCAGGGTCAATTTTAGGGGTTTCTTCATTAAAATCTTATTCAACATCTTCTTCAATAGATGTTTCCTCATCTTCTATGTTTATCACCCCTGGTTTTTTTTATCTCGTGTTTTCCTTAGTTTCCCCCCAGAGTCTATGGCTTCTTCTTGGGTCGGGGAT
Organism: Pinus albicaulis; assembly: GCA_034641835.2. NCBI lineage: Eukaryota > Viridiplantae > Streptophyta > Pinopsida > Pinales > Pinaceae > Pinus > Pinus albicaulis. The sequence goes on from CM076575.1 coordinate 680,797,803, forward strand.
GATCCCTCTCCTTTTTTCTATGGCATATTTTCTCGATTACCCTCTCTTCCTTAAGCTTTCTCTTAATCCGAGTCAACTTCTCGGGAGATTATTTCTTCGCTACTTTCCTATACTTGCTTTTGTCAATTTCAATTTTAGAGGCTCTCCATTTTCTCGCTTCTCTTTGTAGGGTCGATGTTCGAGTGAAGGCTCTTTTGGTTCCTCAAAGTGATTTCTTACCAAGAAATTATCCCAAGTATCTTTTTGTTTTGGCGAAATGGTATTCAATTAAAATCTTAACCAAGCCATGATGGTATAGAGTTGTCTCTAGGAATTGGACTCTCCTTTAAGCACTAGAAGCCATATTTTTTTAAACTTTGAAGCAAGAAATAGGGAAAATTTAGCTCTTCCTCCGGAAAAATGCATTATCAACCTAATATGGTAAACATAAAATGTTCCATATCTACCTTCACAAGTGATAAATTTTTGTAGAATAGGAAATATGTTTCTCCATTTATTTTTTAATGCAGAGCTTGGAATTCCCTTTTTAAACACGATGACATCCATACTCGTTGATTTGAGGATTTGCTTCCATGATTCATTATGAAATTCTCTCGTTCTTAAACCATATTTCTCCATGTCTAAGCAATCCCGTTGCTTCGCAATAAAAAACCTCTCGTGACAGTGAATTTAAGATCTCCAACTTCAACCTCGGCTCCTTTGAATGACCTTGCAAATGTTTTAGTAACTTCTTTGTGGAAGCCATTAAATTTCTCAAGGAATTGTAGCCATCCTACCGTTGCAACATTTCTCTCGCTTTGAGGGTATCCTTCTAGGTATTTTGTGCCCACTGGTTCGGTCTTACAATGAGGCCCATAATTTCTTCTTCAATCTTCGATTAGTACTCTTTCTCGCTCACGGAAACAATGACTTCAACCTTCAAACTGATATACCTGCGTTCACGGTGATAGTGCTTCATTCTTCAAATCGATATATCTCTCGCTTCACGGTGACAATGGCTTCAAATTCCAAACTAATATACCTCGCTTCATGGTGATAGTGCTTCAATCTCTCGCTCACGGTGATAGTGGTTTAATATTTCAAACTGATATACCCTCGCTCACTGTGATAGTGGTTCAATCTCTGCTCACGGTGATAGTGGTTTAATATTTCAAACTCGATATACCTGTCACTCACGGTGATAGTGATACCTCTGTTTTGTGGAATGAAATGATGAAGGGTTGGCTATGGAATGGATTAATAGGAAGTGGTTACGGAACGAGTTAATGAAGTGAGGTGAAGAAAACAAATCAATGAGTGAAAAGACTGTGGAGATTTTTTTTACAACGGATTCAAAAATCATCATTAAATGATTTGGCTAGGTGATGTAAGAAAACCAAACACTTCAGCTTTTTAACCACTTAAATGATGTTCGGGTATAGAATTTGAAATGAAGGATTTTTATCCAAAGTTTTATGGAGGGTATATTTTGCATGATCAATAAAAATAATCAAAACAACTTTTTCAAATGATTCATAACTAAAACTATACTAAAGTTTATGATATGCCATTATAACTAGAACTTTTTTACCTTTGCTTTTCAAATCGCTTTTTTGTGGTCTCTATATACTTTTTTCTCCTCTCGAAACCATTACTTTGTGAGTCCTCATAATCATTCTTAATTTTTCTTGTCCATGGATATACTTTCGGATTATCTTGTTGCAATTCAATGTCTCGTTGATCGATGCCTTTAGGATCCGTAGTCATGGAATGATTGCGTGGTCGTGAAAGTCCGATTAGGCACGCAAATGTCCGTTTAGTCGCAGAATGTACACAGCAGAGAGTTTTAATCATGGAATGAAGTGGTTTGGAATATAAATGAAATATTATATGGAATGGGTGAAGATAGATGATGAAACATGGTATAATGGGATATGTATGAAGTGAATGATGGAGTGGGATGGATTATAATTTATGAAATGGAGTGGAAGAATATAGGAAATGGCTTGTAATCCATGACATGTGTTATTCATTTGCGTAAAAACACCAAACTTTAAATTTTTGATATGGAAATGAGGTGGATGAAGTATGGAATGAGATGAATGAAATATGGAATGAAGTGAAGTATGAATGAATGAATGAAATGAGTATGGATGGATAAGTAAATGGAATGAAATGAAATGAGATGGATCATAAGTGCAATGGATCTGAACTTATGATTTTGTAACAGCTGCTTGCAGAAACAAAATGGAAAAGTTAGAGTGTCAGAAAGACTCTGATTTTCACCCTATCTTTTCTGTATAAACATGCCAATCAGTGATTGGTTTTAATGTTTATACTTTATTTTTTTTATTATTTATTTATTTATTTATTTTTTTCAAAAATGACTTCAGAAAATTCAATCAAGTTGATGAAGAAGAAAGATTCTTCTTCATTAACTTCACATCACTGTTTTCCTGGAACTTCTTGAAAAATTCTTCTCTTGAGAGTGGTTTGTGATACAACTTCAATCTATGACCATTCACAAGAAAAGTGACCTCTTCTTCATCTATAGTTCTGATTTTTACTGCCCCATTATCAAAAATTTCAACAATTTCATATGGCCCAAGCCAATGTGTCTGAAATTTACCTTGAAAATCCTTGAATTTTGAATCAAACAAGAGAGCCCAGTCACCTTCTTTGAATTTTTTCTCTTTGATGTACTTGTCATGCCATCTAGCCCTTTGCTGTTGGACTAGACTTGTTTTCTGAACTGCATCTTGTCTGATCTCATCCAATTCATTAATTTGTTCCAGTCTATGCTTTTGTGCCTCCGTTAGATCAAGTCCTAGCTGAACTGCCATCTTGAATGTTTGGATTTGGAACTCTATAGGAAACAAAAATTGCTTTCCATAAACAAGCTCATAAGGAGTATGGCCTGTTGTGTTTCTCCATGTAGTTCTATAGGCCCACAAGGCTTTAGGAAGCCTATCTACCCAATCTCTTCTATGTAAATGAACAATATTTGTTAGGATTCCTTCAATGACCTTATTAGTAGATTCCACTTGACCATTTGCTTGTGGATGATAAGGAGTAGATTTTCTATGCCTGATTTTGTACCTCTCCATCATTTGTTCCACTAGCCTCGATGTAAATTGAGCTCCTTGATCTGTAACAATTTCCCTTGGGACACCAAAACAAGTAAAAATATCCTCAAAAAGAAAATTAACTACAGATGCTTCATTAGCAAAAAGTAATGGCTTGGCCTCTACCCATTTGGTAACATAATCAGTGTAAACTAATATATATCTCTTTTGTCTTGATGGAGGACTAATAGGTCCTACAAAATCCAAAGCCCATTTTTCAAAAGGTTCAATATGTACCTGAGGCTGCAATGGCATCTCACCTCAAGGAGAAGGTTTCCCTACCCTTTGGCAACTGTCACACCTTTTGACATACTCTTTAGCATCTTTAAACAAGGATGGCCAATAATATCCTAAATGAAGGATCTTATAGGCTGTCCTCTTATCAGCAAAGTGTCCGCCACAAGGTTCATCATGACATGCTTTGAGAATCTTAGGCATCTCATCTTCCCGAACACATCTCCTAATGATAAAATCTGGACCTGTCTTGTACAACTCATTAGCAACCCATGAATATTTTGCACTGTCATAAATGATTTTTCTTTTGTTTCTTGCATTCATTATTGAAGTAAATTTCCCTGAAACTAAATAATTAGCAATGTCAGCAAACCAAGGAGTCTGAGTAGAAATTGCAAAAAGATATTCATCAGGAAATTGATCTTCAATTGGAGTGTCATCTTTGATGTTTTGGAGTCTAGATAGGAAATCAGCTACTGTGTTTTGTTTTCCAGGCCTATCTAGAATGGTAATGTTGAATTCTTGTAAAAGCAATAACCATCTTATGACTATGCCATTAGTAATTGATTTGTTCATTAAGTATCTAATTGCAGAATGATCTGTGTGAACAAAAGTTTCATAGCCTGTTATATAGTGTCTGAATTTGTTTATGGCATGAACAACAGCTAAAAACTCTTTTTCAGTTACAGTATAGTTTAACTCTGAAGGAGTCAAATTTTTACTGGTATAGTAGATGGCATAAGGAATTAGGTATTTTTGTCCCAATACTGCTCCTAGAGCTGTATCTGAGGCATCTGTTGAAATATGAAAAGGTAACTTCCAGTTAGGTCCCCTTAAAATAGGTGCTTCAGAAATTTTTGTTTTCAGGGTCTCAAAAGCTAACTGGCAATTAGAATTCCATTTGAATTCACAGTCTTTAGTAAGCAATTTAAAGAGTGGAGATGCTATCTTGGTGAAGTTTTCTATAAACCTCCGATAATATCCTATAAATCCTAGAAAACTCCTAACATATTTTTGACAACTTGGAATAGATAAGTTAGAGATGACTTCAAATTTTGACTCATCAACTCTAATCCCATCCCCTGAAATATGATGCCCCAAAACAATACCTTCAGTAAACATCATGAAACATTTCTCATGACTAAGTGAAAGATTTGCTTCTTGACATCTCTTTAAAACTTTTTCCAAGTTTTCTAAAGCTTCTTCAAAAGTGTTTCCATAAACTGTGAAATCATCCATGTATACCTCTACACAATCATGTATTAGATCCGAAAAAATTCCTAATACTGCCCTTTGGAATGTTGCAGGTGCATTGCATAATCCAAATGGAAATACTCGGTAAGCATAGGTACCCCAAGGACAGGTAAATGTGGTTTTATCTTGATCTTCAAGTGCTACTTGGATTTGGTTGTAACCACTAAACCCATCTAGGAATGAGAAGTACTTTTTGCCAGCTAATGTATCTAACACTTGATCTATGAAAGGTAAGGGAAAATGGTCTTTAAGAGTAGATTTGTTTAGTTCTCGGTAGTCAACACATACCCTCCATTTACCATTTTTCTTTGGCACAATTACCAAAGGAGAAACCCACTAACTATCTGAAATGGGATAGATGAAGTTGACATTTAACAATTTTTGCAATTCTTCTTTAACAATCTCCCTAAGATTTGGATTCATCCGTCTTTGAGGTTGTCTGATTGGTTTAGAATTTTCCTCTATATAGATGTGATGAGTGCAAGTCTTGGGGCTTATCCCTTTCATGTTAGTGTACTCCCATGCATATGCAGAAGAATGTCTCTGTAATATCTTGACTAACTCTTCTTGTTGAGATTTTTCTAGGTTCTTGTTTATATTCAAAGTTTTGCCTGGAAATATCTCACTTGTAGAGCTGCCAAATTTATCCATAGAATGTAGAGACATCTGTCTTGATGACAAAAACTCAATGTTGGATCCCTCTTGAAATGGTTCATGTTTGTATTCTGAAGAGGATTCAAAGTTTTCTAGAGTATTCAGAATTTGATTATCTTCACTAATTTCTGAAATTGTGAAGAGAGGTTGTAAATATTCTTCATCCTCTATCCATTGAGTGTCATCTAGATCTGTAATTGTCCTAGCTAGAGGATATAAAGTGAATTTCTTAGTTGAACTACCATCAAAGATGTACATATCACCGGATCTACAACTAATAAAAGCATCAGCTGTAGCCAACCAAGGTCTTCCTAATATAACAGGATGGCCTCCTAGATTATTCTTAGGAGTTAGGATCATGAAATCCACAGGGTACTCCCAAGAATCTAGGGACACTGGAATGTATTCTATTACCCCATCTGGTTTGATCACAGATCTGTCTGCTAATTGTAATAATGTGGGTGTAAAGAGAAGATTAGGAAGTTTCAGTTTATCCATGATTTGTCTACTCATAATATTGATTGCTTCTCCTAAATCAATGAGTGTGTTTTGGATTTCAATTCCATTGATGTGAATTTTAACAACTGGATTTCCTGGGTCTAGATACTTTGGAATAGCAATCTTACCCATCATAATGTCTTCTATTTTTCCTGCTAGTTGAATTTTCTTTGTCTCTCTTATTCTTTTTCTTGTTTTCTTCATGCTCAACTCCTTTATTATTTTGGCTAAAATTGGAATTTCCTTGATGGCTTGTAATAATGGAATCTTAATGCAAACATTTCTCAGCTCATCTAGGAAATCATAATTAGGCACCATAATTTGTTTTTCTACACCTCTATCAATTTGTAATCTTTCTGGAAAGGGAGGTATAGAAGTAGATGTTGATGGCTGCTCTAATACAAGAGTTGAAATTATTGGATCTTTTTGCTTTAATTTTTCAGTGTTTGGGTCTTGAAAAGATGTATCTTCTTCAAGACTTTTATTCACCCGTAGAGAGTCTTCCTCAGAGTTATCTTGTTCTTGTATGATCACAGAAGGTTTCCTCTTTTCAAGTATTCTTCCAGACCTAAGTTGAACATCACTAAGGTCTAAAGGAGCAATTAAATAAGTTGGAAACTGTTGGCCTTCTATCATGTATGTGTTCTGAGGATTTTTATTATTGGGGTTTGGTATGGGTTGAGCAGGCAACTGATTTGATTTTTGAGGAAATGGTAATGGAAGTGGTTGATTTTGATGTGGTAGGTTCTGATGATGTTGTTGAGGATTTTGAGGATAAAAATGTGGGTATGGTGGATAGGATGGTGGATACTGATAGTACTAAGAGTATCTTCCATAGGGATTTTGTGCTCCTTGTGCCCAAGCTTGAGATTGATTTTGAAATTGAGGCCAAGGTTGCTGCCAAGAATTCCAAGGTGGAGGTTGGTTATACATTTGATCATGGAATCCTTGTGTTTGAGGTCCTTGCGAATGTATTCTAGAGACAAAATTGAGAGATTCTATGGAATCTGTAGGAGTTTCCTCTTGAAATATAGCTTTGAGACTAGGAAGGGAAGGACAATTCTTGGTCTCATGTTTTTCAGAACAAATGACACAGTCTCTACAACTTTTACATCCAAAGGGCATTCTGTCAAGGTATGTTTCTTCCTACATTTGGGACAAAAGATTGCTAAGGCATCAGATTTAGCTTTTTGCTTGTTTTGTATCTTAAGGGTGTCTATTTGTTCACTAAGACTCCCTAAGATGTCAGATTTGAAATCATCAAGCATATGTCCTATTTCTGACCTACTTACTGTCCCAGAAGCAGACTTACTTGCCCTTGCAAGAGCAGGATCTCTTGGACCTTTTACAGTTTTATATTTCCCTCTTGAAAGGTTGATGTTGAGAATGCAGCAAGATGATGGAGCTTGGTGAAATGAAGTCGCCTTCACTAAGTGGGCCCGCAGGCGAATTCTGGCGCAAAGTCTATTTTTAAACTATGTCTATTTTTAGACATATGGAGCATGGTTCGGGGATTCCAGTTTGAGATTCTTGGAGCATTGGTCATGTTGGTAAAAATAGATGAGACTCTATTTTTTAGGTCGAAGAGGTCGAAGTCTATTTTTAGACTGCCTCTCCTAAAAATAAGGAAGTCAAATATTATTTACCCTTAATAATATTTAGACTATAAACAACAGTTTACTCTCTTGGAGCACTTCAGTTCGAGCTACAGAAGTGGCTCATGCAACTGACAGAGGAATCACGTGGTTCCAAAGGGTTTGATGGCATCATGCATGGTTGACTTCAGTTGGACTTCAGTGGCAGAAGTTTGGAGGAGTTAATGAGACAGATAGTGGAGTTGTGTTCTGTTTATTTTAGTTGAACTGATTGAGATTAGTTTAACTAGCTAATCAATTAGTTATGAGTGGAGAGAATTAAATATTATTTAATTCATTAATTATTAACTCATTATTCAACTCAAGAACACATCAGTTCACTACAATGCATGATCAGTTCAGTGGAGACCAGTGAAAGAGGTAGATGAAAGGGTGGAGTTAGCTGTCAGTGGCGACATCAGTTGTGCATGAGATTTGCACCACACTTGGAGGAATTTCCCATGATGATTGCGCAGTCAAGCCAAGGAGAATCAAACCTTGGATCTATATATAGACAGGCCTGGATTTCACAATAGAGGCAAGGAAATTAGTGGTGAGTTTTGAACCAGTAACCTGTTCAAAACTGAGCTAGTTTGTGTGTAACTTCATGAGAAAGTACCGAGTACTTGTGAGGAGTATTGTACTGAGTTTGTTACATGATTTCTCCATTATAATATACACAATAGCTGCGGGGTTTTCAGCTATAAGCTTTCCCCATACATACCGTGTTAATGTGTATGATGATTTGATGTGCTATCGCTTGTTTTATTTCCGCATGTGTGATGATCTGAGTGGAAGAGATTATGTGTTGCATATAAATTCGAATTGTATGTGATCAGGATAGTCTCGGTGGATAATTAATCATTATTCAGCAAATTTCTACATGGTATCGGAGCCATTGAAGCAGAGATTGATCATCACAGTGATTACAAACTTATTTCGGTAGACAGAGTCTGCATGCGGGCCAGGTAGCCTCCGGATTCATCTTTCTTCGGAAAGTGAAAGGTCTGGTAAATGCCCCTTGCAGTCGATCTCTGTGCTAGAAATAATTTGTTCTCACAGATCTAGAGCGGTTGAGCTTTGAGGTGGAATTCGAAATTTTGCAGCAATTTTGTTTTCTTGGTGCCAGTGTTGAAAATGTCTTTCAACGGTTTGCGACTCGAATATGCTCTTGAAGGCAGTTCGAATTATGTTGCATGGAAGGATCTCATGGAGGCAGTATTAGAAGATAATGGTCTGAAGGAGTTCGTAGATACGGATGTCCAAAAGCCCACTGATCCTGCTGAAGTCGAAGCATGGCAAAAGAAGATGGCGAAATGTCGAAGGATCCCGTTGGAGGGCGTCAAGGATCATATTGTATCCAGCCTGCATGGAAAGGCTACTCCATATTTAATGTGGAAAGCTTTGACGGATCTATTCCAGAGTAAGAGTGACCAAAGGAAGCTGGCGCTCAAAGATAAGCTCATGAACATCAAGATGGAGAAAGGCGACAGTATCGCCAAATACCTCACGAAGTTCACTCAGTGCAGAGATGAGCTGGGAAGTGTGGGGGTGACTGTCGAAGACGAGGACATGGTCGACTTGGCTCTCCTTGGTCTTCCGAAGGCTTGGCACTCATATCAAGATAGTGTCAATGGTCGGGAGAAGCTGCCGGGATGGGAGCGCCTTTGGGCGGATCTCATGCAGGAGGAGATAAGGAGGACTACTTGAGATGGATCTTCATCAAAGGGAGCTGATGAAGAAAACTGCGCTTTGGTGTCCAAAGCAAAGAAGGGGAAGGGAAAGAAAACTTCTCAGTCTGGTGCAAAGGGCAAGAAGCAGGATATGGCGAAAGTGAAGTGTTTTCACCGCCATGATCACGGACATTATGCTACCAATTGTCCAAAGAAGAAGAAGAACAAGCAAGCGGGAAGATCTGCAGATGGAGAAGCTTTGGCTTCACAGTTCGAGCTTGAATTTTCACTGATTGCATGCTTGGTTTCAAGTGTGATGGGATCGGTGTGGTTCTTGGACAGCGGTGCGTCATTTCATATGACGGGAGATCGGGAGTTGTTCTCATATCTGGAGAACAAAGATTTGGGTGTGCACATCGAGATGGGCGATGATGGTAGATACAGTGCTACTGGTATCGGTACCGTATCCTTTCAGAGGGAGTCTGGTAAACCCTTTGTACTAAAGGATGTCATGCATGTACCCGGATTGAAGAAGAACCTGATTTCAATAGCGATGTTGGAGGATAAGGGATATGATGTGGTCTTCAGCGAAGGAAAAGCCTTCCTGCGCAGTAAGACTACTAGAGAGACCCGGAAGATAGGGGTTCGAACTCAGAACCTTTATCAGTTGCAGGTAGATGACTGCGCAGCTATGGCATGCAAGGCGGGAGAAGTGGTGAGTCGAGATGATGAGGGCGAACTATGGCACAGGAGATTGGGCCATCTTCACCATGGAGCTTTGAAGATTCTGCAGCAGATTTCTACCGGACTTCCTAAGGGCACTCTTGCGCAGTCAGATCAGTGCAAGGGGTGTACTTTAGGGAAGTATGTGAAAGCCACCTTTCACGAGAAGGATAGTCGCGCCACGACGATCCTTGAGAGAGTTCACACAGACGTGTGTGGTCCTTTCTCATTTGCTTCGACAGCAAAGCACAGGTATTATGTGATCTTTGTTGATGATTTCTCTCGAAAGTGCTGGATCTTCTTCATGCAGAAGAAGAGCGATACATTCGCGAAGTTTTGTGAGTTTAAGGCACTGGTCGAGAAGGAGTCGGGGAAGAAGGTGATTGCTCTAAGGAGTGATAACAGTGGTGAATTCATCTCGGCTGAATTCAAGGAGTTCTGCAGCGCAGAAGGGATTCAGAGAGAGCTCATCGCACCCCATAACCCACAGCAGAACGGGGTGGCTGAGCGGAAGAAGAGAACGATCGTGGGTGCTGCACGGGCGATGTTGCATGATTAGGGCCTACCCCTTCACTTGTGGGCCGAGGCATGCAATACAACAGTGTATGTGCAGAACCGTTGTCCTCACAAGGTTCTTGGCATGAGTACACCGGAGGAGGCTTATTCTGGCAAGAGGCCTGATATTTCCCATTTGCGGATTTTTGGTTCTCCTGTCTACATACATGTGACGAAGGATGCGAGAAGGAAGCTGGATCCAACTGCTGAGGTTGGAATATTTGTGGGGTACACTGATACACCTCACAACTATCGTGTGTATGTGCCAGACAGTCGCAAGACTGTTGTGCGACGGGATATAAAATTTCAGGAGGAGAAAGCCATGCAGTGTTCGCTTGAGAGGGAGCTACACTTGCATGCAGATGAGGAGCTGTTAGTTCCTAAGGAGGAGCTTCCTGATGTGGATCAACCACAAGAGGAGGTTCAGGAGGTGGAAGAAACCACCCAGGCAGCGCCAACCATCAGAGGGCGCATGCGCACTACAGAAGCTGAGCGACTGGCTCGGGATGCAGAGAAGGTTGTAGGACCACCTACAGCACAGCGCAGACAGAGACAATCACCGGATCGGTACATTGGATACATGGCTCTTGTGAGTCAATGTGTTGTGACGGAGCCATCCTCTTTTGAGGAAGCCGTGGAGGAACCCGCATGGGTTGATGCCATGATCGAAGAATATGATTCGATCATCAGGAACAGTGCATGGGAGATTGTCCCAAGACCGGTTGGGAAATCAGTGGTGGGTTCGCGATGGATCTACAAGGTGAAGCAGGCGGCTGACGGGAGTGTGGAGAAGTACAAGGCGAGATTTGTCACCCGTGGCTTTTCACAGATCGAGGGGATTGACTATGAGGAGACCTTTGCACCTGTCGCAAGGTACTCTTCCATATGGACGATCCTTTCTCTCTCAGCGCAGATGGGGTGGCACATTCATCAGATGGATGTGAAGACTGCGTTCCTCAATGGAGTTATTGAGGAGGAGGTGTACATAGAGCAGCCTGAAGGTTTTGAGATCTTCAGCAGTGAGTCGCATGTGTGCCGACTCAAGACAGCACTGTACGGGCTGAAGCAAGCACCTCGTGCTTGGTACACTCGGATAGACAGCTACTTCACCGGGCTTGGATTCTCCAAGAGTGAGGCAGATCCAAACCTGTACCAGATTGTGGTGGAGGGGAAGCTGTTGATCATCATACTATATGTAGATGATCTGATTTTGACTGGCGATGAGCAGTTGATACTTTCATGCAAGGAGGATCTTGCACAAGAGTTTGAGATGAAGGACCTGGGCATCCTTCATTATTTCCTGGGATTGGAGATTTGGCAGCGCAGTGGAGGACTGTTTGTTTCTCAGGGCAAGTATGCCCGGGAGATTCTGGAGAGGTTCAACATGCAAGGCCGCAAGCCTGTTGACACTCCTCTTCCTGGTGGTTGGAGGAAGGAGGATGCTACTTCAGCGGAGGTAGTGGATGCCACTGTCTATCGACAGTTGGTGGGGTCGCTTATGTATCCGGTCAATACACGACCCGATATATGCTATGCAGTTAACCAGCTTTCGCAAGCTATGGTTAAGCCTACCAAGCTCTTTTGGAAGGCAGGCAAGCATGTATTGCGCTATATTAGAGGCACATTGGGATATGGTCTATGGTACAGACAGGAGGATGGAGCGAAGCTTTCTGGCTTCACTGATGCAGATTGGGTAGGGAGCCCAACGGACCGGAAGAGCACATCTGGAGGAGTTTTTAGCATTGGGTTGACAGCAGTTTCCTGGTACAGCAGGAAGCAGAGATCCGTGGCACTCATTTCAGCAGAGGCCGAGTACATGGCAGCTAGCTTGGCTGCATGCGAGGCTATTTGGATGAGGAAGATCCTCGCAAGTTTGTTCAGGTTGCATTTGGAGCCTACAGTGATCTACTGTGATAACCAGAGCTGCATCAAGCTCTCGGCTAATCCAGTATTTCATGATAGGTCCAAACATATCGACATCAGGTACCATCATATCAGAGATTGTGTTCAGCGGAGAATCATGTTGCTTTCATATGTTCCCACGGAGGATCAGGATGCCGACATCCTGACGAAGGCGCTCACCAGGAGCAAGTTCGAATTCCACAGAGGCAGGATAGGGGTTGCAGATAATCCATATCTTGCCGAGAGGGAGTGTTGAGAATGCAGCAATATGATGGAGCTTAGTGAAATGAAGTTGCCTTCACTAAGTGGGCCCGCAGGCGAATTCTGGCGCAAAATCTATTTTTAGACTATGTCTATTTTTAGACATATGGAGCATGGTTCGGGGATTCCAGTTTGAGATTCTTGGAGCATTGGTCATGTTGGTAAAAATATATGAGACTCTATTTTTGAGGTCAAAGAGGTCGAAGTCTATTTTTAGACCGCCTCTCCTTAAAACAGGGAAGTCAAATATTATTTACCCTTAATAATATTTAGACTATAAACAACAGTTTACTCTCTTGGAGCACTTCAGTTCGAGCTACAGAAGTGGCTCATGCATCCGACAGAGGAATCACGTGGTTCCCAAGGGTTTGATGGCATCATGCATGGTTGACTTCAGTTAGACTTCAGTGACAGAAGTTTGGAGGAGTTAATGAGACAGATAGTGGAGTTGTGTTCTGTTTATTTTAGTTGAACTGGTTGAGATTAGTTTAACTAGCTAATCAATTAGTTATGAGTGAAGTGAATTAAATATTATTTAATTCATTAATTAGTAACTCATTATTCAACTCAAGAACACATCAGTTCACTACAGTGCATGATCAGTTCAGTGGAGACCAGTGAAAGAGGTAGATGAAAGGGTGGAGTTAGCTATCAGTGGCGACATCACTTGTGCATGAGATTTGCACCACACTTGGAGGATTTGTCCATGATGATTGCACAGTGAAGCCAAGGAGATTCGAACCTTGGATCTCTATATAGACAGGCCTGGATTTCGCAATAGAGGCAAGGCAATTGGCGGTGAGTTTTGAACCAGTAACCTGTTCAAAACTGAGCTAGATTGTGTGTAACTTTATGAGAAAGTACTGAGTACTTGTGAGGAGTATTGTACTGAGTTTGTTACTTTATTTCTCCATTATAATATACACAATAGCTGCGGGGTTTTCAGCTATAAGCTTTCCCCATACATATTGTGTTAATGTGTATGATGATTTGATGTGCTATCGCTTGATTTTATTTTCCGCATGTGTGATGATCTGAGTGGAAGAGATTATGTGTTGCATATAAATTCGAATTGTATGTGATCAGGATAGTCTCGGTGGATAATTAATCATTATTCAGCAAATTTCTACAAGCTTGATACATAACTCAGATATTTCAGGTAATGTGAGCTGAGATATATCCCCTTTTCCCATCATGTTAAGGATATCCAACCATTCATCCCTAATTGTCTTCAACAAGAGAGCTTTTAAGGTGTCTTGGTCTAAGTTTTCCATTTTTTCTCTTTTGATGTTGTAATGAAATATCTCCAACAAATCTTCCAGGTTTTCATCCTCTTTTTGTATCATCTTGAACACTTCCTCCTTATGATTGACTGGCATACAATAATCCAAATACCTTTCTAGAAATGCTTGTTTCATATCTTCCCATGTCCTAATAGAACTGTTGATCAAACTCATAAACCACTTCAATGTTGCTCCTTTCAATGTTGAAGGAAATAGTTTAAGTTTTTGAGCATCTTGTAAGTAGTCATAAGTTCTACACAGGATTTCAAATTCAAATAGGAAGGTTTCAGGATCTTCATTTTTAAGTCCATAGAAGTTTGGAAGGACAGAGGGTGAAATATTTTTCATGGTTGTATTGGTTTCTTCATCAATTATAGGAAACCCAAAAGAGCTTCCCATTTCTCTTCTACCTCTTCCTCCTTCTGCACCTCTACCTCCTTCTCCTCTACCTCCTTCTCCTCTACCTCTACCTCTACCTCCAAATAATGTGTGTTCTCCATTAAATACTCCTCCTCCCCCTTCTTCTGCCATAGTTGATTCTCCTGTGGAAGTGGAAAAGTTTGTGTCCCTAACAGGAGTCTTTGGATCTTCTTCTAAGGCAGGTTCAGTGGATGAAGTGGAAGGTTTCTCTAATGGAATATCTGATCTTAGGTCTTCTAGAAGTCCAGGATCAGTAAAGGATGGAATGTGGGTCTGAGTTGAAGGTGTACTAGCTCTTGGTCTAGGTGAAATAAGTGGTGTTCTAGGAATCAAACTTCTGCTTCTGCTGCTTATGAATCTACCCCTTGATTCTCTCTCTCTACGCATATAATTGTTTTTGGGAGTTAAGAAACAAAGGTTACCTAGTTTTCACTTCCCCGGCAACGGCGCCAAAATGTTTGTGCTCAACCTAGTCTCCTAAATTGAGTTCATTTAATTGTCAACCAGGGTTGGTAAACTGCTGAAGTGAAGTGCACTGTATGTGCCTAGGTGTTTGTTTCTTAATGTGTTGTGTTTAGTGTTTTATGATGTTTTTGGTCTTTTGATGGTTTTATGTTCACAAGGAAAATAACTAAATGCTGGTGGAAAGAAGCTACTGGTTAAAAACAGAGTGAAGCCTAATTTGTTGATGACAAATGAAAAATGCAAATACTGAGACAGAACCAAACCTAAACTATGACTTAGCAAAATACAAAGCTTGATAATGACTTCAAGAAAATGAATCACAACATGAACTTAACTTGTCCAATTCTTTCATTAAAGGTATTTTGGAAGAGCTTGAGAAATGGGCAGCTAAGTATAAAAATTCTCCTAACTAAACAATTAAACAATCAGCTTATAATGATACAACATCTTATCCATGATTAAAGGTTTGTTGAAGCATATTTGGAGAAGAACATTGGTAACATCATAAGATCTCTACTCTAAGACTAGCTCCTAATTCTATTCTGCAACTTAGTTTAACATCACTAAACTTTACTCAAAAGTTATAGATTTCTTTTTAAAGTAGTCTTTTGAGGAAAGGCTTTGTTTATGAAATGGTAAAGAGGTTGCAAAAGTACTTCAGGCCTTGGGCTGATACTGTCTTCTATCCAGATGGTTATGAGTCAATTATAGATTTGGAACAAAAGAGGTTTTGTAAATAATGAAGGCCGTGGTGTTTAAGTTTAACAACTAATGTAATTTAATATGCAATGGATGACAACTAAATGTGGAATGTAAATACAATGAGCTAAGCTAGAACTGAACTAAGGTGTCACTAGTCTACAATAAACAGTGCTGAACTAACAAGCCATTATCAAACTTAAAACGAAATAACAGAGCATGAATTGAATGCAATTTGACTCCGGAGTGCCCTAACTAAGTTATCATGCAATTAATCTATGGAATTCTATAGCCTATTTTGTCCATCATGAATGGTATTTTGGAAGAGCTTGTTAGAACAATCCTGGCTGTACAATTCAATGCAAATGCAAACATAAAGACTGAAAGCAATTACAATTAAAAACTAAGACATCACAACTATTTCCTACCCATTGTTATGATATTTTGGAAGAGCGTTTTAAGAGTAAGATCAGCTATGCTACTTAGTGTAAACAAACAACTGAAACCTTCAGTATCACAGTCATGCCTTAGACATCATAAGGATTTTTTGGAAGAGTTTACTAGAATAAGTTCAACTGTGATAATGAACAAAATAAATTACAAATAAAACCTATAACACTACAGCCATTTCCCATTCATTATCATGATCTTTTGGAAGAGTTTCTTAGAACAAGTATAGCTATAGTGACTAATGAAATTAACTATGAACTCAAAATTCAAAAACGTGAAAACGACTAAGATACTTATCTAAATTACGAAAGTAAAGCCGTGCAGGAGGCAGGGGCCCTCTACCACCAGACGGAATCTAACCCAAAATCAACTCAACGCGTTCAAAGCAATGTTGTCTTCTTCATTAAAGGAAAATAACTTGAAACAGAGTATTCTCGGTCTTCAGAAATATAGCAGTCAATCCATGAAATCTAATCAAAATCTAGCGCTAGCCTCTCGGTTTCCCGAGTGCATTTATATCAAATCTTCATAACAAAACTTGCAACAATACGGGGATCATTGTCTTTTCATATCAAAATCGTAC
This sequence comes from Pinus albicaulis, assembly GCA_034641835.2. Taxonomy (NCBI): domain Eukaryota; kingdom Viridiplantae; phylum Streptophyta; class Pinopsida; order Pinales; family Pinaceae; genus Pinus; species Pinus albicaulis. Next base: position 680,814,195 of record CM076575.1, read on the forward strand.
TAGAACTCTAAATATGGCAGCGTAGAGGGACAAAGGACATCTGGACTGTCCTAGTCCTATTAGGAGTCTGCCTCCTTGAATGAGTTCCCACGTACCAAAACCACGTCCAGAATTTGGTTCATTCTTCATGGTGAGCAACGAACGATGAGGACATGATGTGGAATATACCCATGTGTGGCTTTTCCTGAGAGGACACCTGGAACATGCTTGAACGTGAAGACAGCTGCAGAATTGGCGGTTAGCTACGGAATGTCTGCATTCTGTAGCTAGTTTCAGTTCAAAATGCATTACAATGACAAAATCACAAAAATTAGCAAGTTAGCCATGTTATTCATTCTAAAAGTAATTTTAACTAATTTCATTGATCATTTGGGCCTGGGATAACAATGGAAAAAGGAAAATGGAGTGAAGTAAGATGAAATAAAGAACAATCTTGCTCAACAAAAATAATGTCAATTAATTTTATAGTCTTTATTGTGCGTTGTTAACCAGACTCTTTCTTCACTTAGGTCAAAGTGTGTGGCATGCATTAATTTTAATTGTTTAAACTCGTATGCTTGAGAGTAAAATAAAAGTGTGTTACGAATCAAAATAACCGTTAAAGACAAAAACTAAAGAACAGAAAATTAACAACTAACAATGCGTCAATGTAACCCAAGGAGGTGGGTCTCTCAAAACTAGTTGATAAGAGGGAAAAGCATGTGAAAAGAGGCCAATAGATCTAAAGTTGGGAGGGACGGGGATCTAATGGAGAAATCTGCTGAAAAGAGGTGCAGAGAACAACAAAGAGGCAGGGGCAAGGTTGCTGCTAGAAAAGAGGGGATCAGCTAAAAATAGGGGGGTCAAAGAGGTGACCCTAGAGATGAACCCAAACAAAATGAAAAGAGGTGTTTTGAAAAGGAAAAAGATCTGATTTTTGGGGATCTGAAAAGGAGGTATCAGATCTGACATAAATAAGACTGAAACTCTAGAAATCGAGATGTCTGAAATAGTAAAAACTCGCCCACAAAAAGTGGAGGGGACTAGAGCCCTAAGGGGAAAGATTCCCACTTAGTTGAGTGAAACAGATCAGAAATAGGTCTGAATGGGTGGAGACAGAGGCTGGAAAACCCTAACAGAAGCTTCAGGAAAACCCATAAAAAGTGCTGGAAAATTGCAGAAAAAAGTGCAGGTCGCAGGTTCTGACCTGTTTCCAGGCTAGGTCACAGGTTTGGGGAAGAAAAATGCGACCTCAAGGCCAGGTCGCACTTTTTTGGCCAGTAAGTGCGACCTGCAGATCCAGGTCTCTCGGCGGCAAATTTCAGAAAAATTTGTCGTCTCAGCTGCAGCTGATGTCGGTCACCTGCGCAATAGGACTAGAAACACACAGAAGTTAGAAATTTTAATGGATGAGGGTTTTAGAGGTGAAAACTAGCATAAAAATAGCAAGAACAGAAAATGGAAGAGAAACCCTAGGGTCTGAAACAGCTGGATATGCAGGAATATATAAAACGACGGTGGTCGCAAAAGAAAAACCGTGTGGAGTCACCAATTGTTAGTATGAATCTTTCGTCATAAAAGATCACTTTAGCTACGCATAACAAATAGCCCTAACATCGATTATGGCTACAAAATATCTTTAAGTTTGCTGCACAAATTCAGATCTAAGCACAAAAAGACATTAAGCAGATAAAATATAACATGGCTCCATGCATCCAATGAACAAGACAAGAACAAAGTGTTTAAAAGAATGTTTTATATTATATTAAAGAATGGGGCACCTGAGAGGAAAACAAGAAAGGTGTTTTCTGGTTCTCCTCAGTGGGATGGGTTCTTGGAAGTCCTCAGTGTTTCAGATCTATGATTCCTCTCTCTTGCTAATGTGGAAAACCCAAACAAACATAGAACTCAATGGGAGTTCACAAAACAAAAAATGGAAAAAGGTGACCAAGAGTAGATCTAGTGTGATCTAATGCAATGGAGGTGACTAATGAATGGGGAAAACCCTTCTATTTATAACAAAATATTGGGGTGTTCTAGAACTTGGTGCATGAATAAAATATTATTAATCACATTCTAGAATCACCCTTTAGGAATATTTTATTATATTTGTTGGAGGGAAAAGGGTTTTTGACTTGGTTCAATTCCTTTATTTATAAATAACAAATAAATAAATGATTTATTTATTATTTAAGGGAAATGAGGGGAATATAATTAAATAAATAATGGTTTATTTAATTATTTAAAAATTATTTAGTCAAATTTAACTAGGAATAGCATTTAAATAATGATTTAAATCACTTATTCTTAGGAAATAATTAAATAAATAATGATTTATTTAATTGATTACCTTGTTTTGGGTTAAATATGACCAAATAAAATATAGATGTGTTAATTCATATGGTCAAAGCAATTTTACTTGGGGTAAAATTGGTCTTACATGGTGTACTTGGGTTCATCTAATGATAATAGGTTAGATGACCAAAAAATGGTGTAACACCTACCATTTCGTGGATGGCTATGCATGAGTGGTTTATTCTACTCCATGATCCTCTACTTGTGGTTGCTATGCATCCTGAGTTTCATCCTTTGGAACTAAGTGTTCCTCATCTGCATGCAATTCAAGCTCCCTCTTAAGGGAAAATCGCATGGCTTTCTCCTCATAAAATTTAACATCTCTCCTAATAATTGTCATCATGTTAGCTGGAAAATACACCCGATAGTTATGGGGAGTATCAGTGTACCCCACAAATTTCCCAACCTTTGTTTTTGGTTCTAGCTTCTTCTTGGCATATTTGGTCACATGGAAATAGACAGATGAGCCAAAAATTTTAAAATATGAGACATTTGGTTTCTTACCTGAAAAATCCTCCTCTGGTGTACTCATGCCAAGTATCCGATGAGAACTACGGTTCTGCACAAATACCACTGTGTTGCACTCCTCTGCCCACAGATGTAATGGTAGGCCTTGATCATGTAACATAGATCATGTTTCTCCCACAATTTTTTTGTTCATTATTTCTGCAACCCCATTCTGTTGTGGGTTATGAGGTGCAATCAATTATCTTTGAATTCCTTCTTTGGCACAGAGGTTCTTGAATTCATTAGATATATACTCATCACCATTGTCGCTCCTTAGAGCCTTCACCTTCTTCCCTGTATCTTTCTCAACCAGTGCTTTGAACTCACAAAACTCGGAGAACATTTGATATTTCTTCTACAGAAAGAAGATCCAACACCTTCTAGAAAAATCATCAACAAAAATCACATAATACATGTATGTTGTTGTGAAGCCAGAGATAATGGTCCACACAATATCCGAGTGAAATCTCCCAAGGATTGTTGTTTCTTGGTTCTCCTTCATGAAAGGTTGCCTTAATATACTTCCCCATGGTACATCCATTGTGTTATGGTCCCGTGATTTGGTATATTGGCAAGCCAAATGACAGGGCAACATCAGACCAAGCTTTGGAGCCCTAGGACCTAGCCTTCCTGGACTCAAAGAGGGCTCTATCTATTATGTAAAGGATGTAAACTTGTTTGCTTTTGTATATTTGATTTTAGGCTACTTATTAAGTATGTTTTAGTTTGTTTTGGTTTTTTGAGGGGAACTAATCAAAAGGATAAATAGATAAAAATTTCGTCAGATCAATTGGGCTATGGGGTTGGGGAGTGAGGTCAAGTATGTCTCAATGATGGACAAAGTATTACTGCAGGACCGATTTGGTCGAGATAAATGGATTCTTTGGGTGAAAATGAAATGAGGTGAACATTAAGTTTGTGAAAGACAAAGATATTTTAAGCATAAATAGTTAAACAACAACATGAGTTAGGGTTGACCATTAATCTCTATGAACGAAACTCAAACTGATAGATGCAGAAAATAAACAATCCAGTGATACATAGAAGTATAAGACCCTCTAACTTTGGGAAAATCACCTTCAGACTTTTGGAAAAACAAATAAGATAAACAAACAATTCAATCTATGAAGAGGGAACTCCTAAACATCATATCTTGAGCTATCGGGAACTTTGAAATAAGACTGCAAAGCATGGACAAAGGGCAAGATCGAAACAAGACCTCTTTGACTTAACTAAGACAACCAATAATTCAGAGAGAGATTTCAGAAATGGAGTTTTGATTAGCTATGAGTAAGCAGGGCATACCATGAATCATACTAGAAAACATACATAATAACCATTAATGAAACTGATAACAAGTTCTTAGGGTACCAAAGAGCAATTAAGAATTCTTTGACATAACCAAGAAAGATGAAAACATTTAAGCTGCAATGAATCAGGAAATTTGAGGTGCCTCCATGGGCATATCTCAAACTTATTATTTACTAAACTACAAGAAGCATGAAGCATGAAAACATGTATGATAAACTAAGAAAACATAATAGATAAGGAACACAATACCATTCACCAAGCCATGGAATCCTACATACAATCCTCCTCCACCATCAAAGTCAAGCAAGAGATCATCCACTTCATAAGACAAGTATTTCTTCAAAGCTCATAATGCTATGTATTTTCTCTCTATAACATCAAGTTCAGCCTCTGGTTACAATGAATCCTCTTGGATAATATAGGCCAAAGAGGAGGAAACCCTCCTAGAGCAACTAGAAGGCCATTGGCCTAATACAAATATTTGATTTTGTCCTTGAGGCTTTGCAAAGCCCAAGGCACAAAATATCTTCAAAAATATCTATTTAAGCTAAAAATAGTAAGATAATTGACTTTTAATCTCTGACATGGAGTTAAAAATAGCTTAACGCACATTTTTATGGCCACCTTCAGAAAACTGCCTTTCAGCAATATCCTACAGGAGCGTAGCAGCAGAAAAAGGCATGTTTTGCAGAGAAATTTTGAACGACTTCCCTATGTCGAAATAAGGCCCGTGATGGCTCGTTGGAAAGCCTTGGATGTCTAGTTTTTGGAACTACTTGATTTTTCTCAAACTAATCCCTGTAATTTTATAAAAAAGTGGACTGACTGATAAAACCCAGGAGGCTCTCACCTGCTGATATTCGAGGCAGAAAGGTGAATTTTGATTGATTTTTGCCTCTTTGGGGGACCAAAACATCTTCTTTTGATCTGAAAATTTGTGAGTAGATGCCCCCAAATTTAATACATCCAAAAAAATAACTTTCATGAGCTGAGGATGCTCCTAGAAAACATGGCAGCGCCTAGAAAAATGCGCAATTAGGCCTAAAAGTCACAAGAAACAAGATCATGTCCAAAATTGCTCAATTTTGGTGAGAAAACCCCTTATGGGTTTCTAGAAGCATGCAAGGAAGCTGAAGCCAAGATTCTAAGCCTATATATATCTTTTTCCCCTTTTTTCACTGGGCGCCTCCTTTGGGAAGTTTTGAGCTTTTCTTGGGCAATCTTGAGTTTTCTTCTGGCAAATTGATTCAATTTCTTGTAATGCCTAGTCATCTTCCTTTGCAAACCCAAATATTTGTTTGCATTGTCTAATTTTTCCTCCAAATGCTTGTTTTCTCTTTCAAGTCATGATTCTTTATCATTTTCTATCTCTTGGGCAAGCAATTGTGTGAGAGGATATGATCGAGCAAGGGCTACTTCTTCTCCTCTTTGTTTCTCCAAAGCTTTCCTAAGACCAATAGTCCTAGGCCTTTTTCTTACTGGTTTCTCTTCTTCCTCAATATCATCAAATTTTCCCATATACTCTTCAAGTTTGACTTGTGCTTTGTATGCGTCCCTTTGGTATTTTAAAGCCCGGGGCTCATAGATTTCCATTTGCCCACCCATTTATCTATTTTTCATTTGTAGAAAGTGTATGAGGTCCTTCGACCTTTCTAGATCAGTTACTAAGTCCTGCATTTGGGCTTCCCTGTTTTGAAAAAGAGAGTTTAGAATTCTGATTTGGTCATCTTCATCATCACTGTCCACTTGGATTATGTCAAACTCTCTTTCTTGTTCATGGATACTATCCTAATGTTCCATTTTTTCCTTACCCTTGCTTTGAATGGGCTTCTTTTCCCTTGTCCTCTTTGGCACTTCAAACGACGGTCCTTAAAAAAGCGTCGTTGTAAGTGTATATAGTGATGGTCCTTTAAGATTCGTCACCAAAGCCATTTTCAATGACACTTTTAGTGAGGGTCGTTAAAGGCCCATCACTAATTCTCTCTTTGGTGACACTTTAGTGACGAACTTTTAATGACCCTCACCAATGCTCTTTTTGTTACTTTTGGTGACGGTCAAAAAATGTTTGTCATCATTTATCATTCCAATGAGTTTTTGATGACGCTATGTGCGTGTTAATATATTTTTTGTCAAAAGATAATGATTTAAGACCATTATTGTGGAGTCTTTTTTTTATAATATGCCCAACGCCATAGTGGTTAGAGTCAGTCAATTTGTTAAGAATTAATTAGTGCGTATCATTTCCCTCAAGCAATGGCTAGTCAAATAGAGTTTTCCTATGATTCAACGTATGATTCATATCTATTAAGTTTATTATCTAGAAAATTCCCTTTAGATAAAGTTCCACTAGTGTGTGTAGGAAATATATTATTTAATAGTTAATCAAACTATTTCAATTCTATTAATGAGAAATACATAACACTCCTCATTAATTTGGGCACACCTTAAATTAATGCTTTGGCACACAGTAACATTTCTTAGCACCTCGCATGTCTTGGAATGTCTTTGTACCTAGAACATATTGTCATGACACTAACACCCAAGCACATGGTGGCATGTGCTAGCAGAACTTAGAACTCTCATAGCATGTGTTGGCATGCATGTAGTCCCTAGCATGCCCTGTAACACCTTGGTTGCAATATACGTTGACATACATTAACACTTGGCACACAATGCCACTTGGAATGTATTGGGACCTATTATTAGTGTGCCTAGCATGCCCCTTTTTAAAAATATAAAGTCTTGACTTATTAACCCTCTTATGTGTTAATTTCCTTGCATTTTAGCTTGGTTCGTCCTTTTGTTGCCTTGACACTTCTTGGCACATATTAACATACCCTGGCACCCTACACATCCTTAGCACCTAGCATGTATTGGCATATCTTGGCACTATTTGGCACATATAATTAGCACACCCTAGAACTCGCTAGCACACTTTGGAACTTATTGACATGCCTTGTCAATGCTTAGCATACCTTGTCACTCCCTCCTTGGTATGAAAACTAGCACTCATTAACACTAGTCCTTGGCACATGTTCCTCATATTCATTAACTTCCACGAATTTTGACCTAGTGCTCCCTTAATGTTTTGTCCTAGTACTCGTTAACACTCCTCAACATGCGTTAGCACTCTCTAACACACCTTAACACTTTTCAACATGCCCTTCCACTTCATAATATGCATAACACTCCTTACACATATTGGCGCTTGGAAAGTCTTAGCATGTATGGAATACGTTGAGATGCCTTGGTATGATTTGGCATGGTTTAATATTAAATTTATTTGAGATCAATTGTTGGAAAGTATATGAGAAGCAACAAAGGAAGACCTGGCACTTAGAATGCACTAAGAATTTTCACTTGGCACTTATTGGCGCCTTGTGTTGGTGTGCCTAGCATGCCCCTATAGGAAAAGGTAAATTGATGACCTATTAACCCTCTTATGTGTTCATTTCCTTGTAGTTTAACTTGTTTCTCCCTTTTGTCGCCTTGATAGTCCCTGGCACAGATTGACAGACCCTTGCACGTCTTGGCATGCCTTATCACTTGGCATATCTTAGCATGTTTGACATGCCTTCACACTATCTGGCACATCTTAGCATTCCCTAGCACACCTTGGCACTCATGTCCTCACAACTAGCCTTTACATTTTTTCACAACTTGGGAACCCAATCAAGTCCTTGGCCATTGCAGTTCATGTGACAACATTGTCTTGCTTCAACCACAACAACTTGACCAATTGCACCTACTACAAGTAGATTATGCCTTGTTAACCCAAGAACTGCCTATAACTCATCTTATGCCACTCATGTCCAAGTTCAACTTGTCACACTTAACTAGTTACCAATATAAGGATCACATGATCTAGCAATGGCCATAAAACAAAAAAGAAATATAGCTTACATAGGCAATATTTCAAATGTATGTTCAGTTCATATAAATGGTAGAACATTGACTGAGAGTTTGCAAGAACCACAAGATGCACAAGGCACACAAGATATAAGCTGACACAAGCCGAGTGCCCCAGAACTTATACACAACAATGTACAATATGCAATTATCTAGAATATTTTAAAACATGAGCATGTAGCCAAAGTGTGCCACTTCTCATTAAAAAAAATAGCTAAAGGCGAAACAATGTTGTGCCTAGCACAAAGTGATCTCCCTTTGTCTAAAACTACTACGTAGACAACCGTAGGCTTGCCTCCTATAAATCCTATTCTAAACTTCTCTTAACAAACTTCGTCATTAGAACACTTGAATTCAGTGACACTCCTTGGCACGCACTCTTATTCGTTCCTCTCCATGCATTTTGACCTAGTTATCCCTTGATATGCCCAAACATTCTAGTTCAACATGCATTGACATTGTCCGACATGTGTTAACATGCCTTTTATTTCTTTTGCATGCCTTGACCCTCCCTAGCTATCATTCCCTCACAACTACCCTTACTTAATTTGCAACTTGGGAACCCAACCAAGCCCTCGCTTGACTACAAAAGCTTGACCAAGTTACAATTATTACAACTAGACTATGTTGTTGAATTGTGTAGCTTGGGAGGTACTCCACAAGCCTAGTGAGATGGGTTTGTGTGAGTTTGGTCACAAAAGGCTTTGTGGACAAAGAAGCCAAACAAAGGGATTTTGGACCCAAGATGGGGTTTAAAATCTAAAAGAAAATTAAAAATGAAAATTAATATTTCCTAAGGTCTAAGTGGATAAAACCGTAAGTTCTAGAGGGTTCCTAAGAGGTCTAGGGAAAACTATTTAAGGAGTCCTTAGGATGAAGGAAAGAACATCAAGTGAGAAGGAGCTCATTTGATCAAGGGGGCGAAGAGAGATGTAGTCCTAAAGAGGCCATGATCATTAACATGTCTAGCATTCATTAAGATGCCTTGGTATGCTTTGGCATGGTTTAATGTTAAAGTTATTTGAGATAAACTATTGGAAAGTAGAAGAGAAGTAACAGAGGATGATTTGGCACTTAGAATGCACTAACACTTGGCACTTGAAACTTATTTCCACCTAGTGTTGGTGTGCATAACATGACCCTCCTAGAAAATGTAAATTGATGACTTATTAACCCTACGATGTGTTCATTTCCTTGTAGTTTAACTTGTTTCTCCTTTTTGTTGCCTTGATAGTCCCTGGCATGTATTGTCACACCCTTGCACATCTTGGCATGCCTTAGCACTTGACACATCTTAGCATATTTGACATGCCTTCGAACTATCTAGCACATGTTAGCATTCCCTAGCATGCCTTGGCACTCATGCCCTCACAACTAGCCTTACATTTTTTCATGACTTGGGAACCTAATCAAGTCCTTAGCTATTGCAGTTCATGTGACATTGGTATGCTTCATCCGTAACAACTTGATCAATTTCACCTACTACAAGTAGATTGTGTCACTTGTTCACCTAAGAACTGCCCATACCTCATCTTAGGCCACTCATGTCTAAGCTGAACTTTTCACACTTAAGAACTTACCAAGACAAGGATCATATCTACCCATGGCCATAAAACAACTAAGCAACATATCCTACATAGGCAATATTTCACATGTTTGTCCAGTTCATATAAACAATAGAGCATTAACTGAGAGTTTGCAAGAACCACAAGATAGACAAGACACACAAGATATAAGTTGTCACAAGCCGAGTGCCCCAAAACTTATACACAACAATGTACAATATGAAATTGTCTAAAATAGTTTAAAACATTAGCATTCGGCCAAAGTGTGCCACATGTCATATAAAAATAATAGATAAAGGAAAAATAGTGTTGTGCCCAACACAAACTCTCCCTTTGTTTAAAACTGCTTTGTCGAGCCCCTTATCGCAATCGTAGGCTTGCCTCTTGCAAATCCTATTATGAACTTCTTCTAACACACTTCATCCTTGGCATACTTGAATTCATTGACACTCCCTGACACACACTCTTATTTGTTCATTTCCATGCATTTTGACCTTATGATGCCTCGACACTCCTTAACACTCCTCAACATGCATTGAAATTGTCTAGCATGTGTTAGCACGCCTTTTCATTCCTTGGCATGCCCTAACCCTTCCTAGTTATCATGCCCTCACAACTACCCTTACTTAATTTTCAACTTGAGAACCCAACCAAGTCCTCGCTTGACTATAGGAGCTTGACAAAGTTACGATTACTATAACTAGACTATGTTGTTGAAGTGTGTATCTTGGGACGTACTCCACAAGCCTAGTGAGATGGGGTTGTGTGATTTTAGCCACAAAAGGCTTTGTGGGAAAATAAACCAAGAGAAGGGGCTTTGGACTCGAGATGGGGTTTAAAATATAAAAGAAAATTAAAAAGAAAAAATAATATTTCCTAAGGTCTAAGTAGATAAAGTTCGTAAGTTCTAGAGCATTCTTAAGAGGCCTAGCTAGGAAAATATATTTAAGGAGGCCTTAGTATGAAGGCAAGAACATCAAGTGAGAAGGAGCTCATTTGATCAAGGAGGCCAAGAGAGAAGTAGTCCTAAAGTAGGTCGAGTTAGAGGGATTAGTAAGCGTTGCTAAAGGGAGGCCATGATCATCCACCAAGAGTAATATCATCATGCGAGGGTTCACAAGAATGTTACATACCTTAATGGGTTCGAGATAGAAAGTAGGGTGGCATATTGTTGTTTCTCTTATGGAAAATCAAGCTCAAGGGAGGCGACTCATAAGAATTTGGGCATGTGATTTTAGTGGTGTTTCTGTATTAAGGCCGCATCAAATTTTGAAATAGTAGAGAGGGTTGAGACCCTACCTTGTGGTGGTTACTAGGTTGTAATGTCTATGATAAATACCAACACAAATGGAGGAGGGTCTGCACTAGAATTTAGGGCTAGAACAGAAGTAGTCACAGGTGTAATATTGACTGAGGTAACTGTAGTTTAAGGGTTGCAGAGATATAAAGTTCAGGTTAAGATTCAGTTAAAGAAATGACCAAAATCTATGGATCCATATGAGATAGGCTGAGTCTCTTATGCAGGAAAGAGTTGCCATTTTTGCTATGGGTGGATATGGTTTGTTCTAAAGCAATTAGAATAGAAGTATAATTCCCTATTTAGGGAGGTTTCCTAGCATGTTCAATCCACAAGGTATGCCATTAAGACTGCGACAAATATGCATAGAAGAAGAGAGGTTGTGACCCTTAGAGAGAGGTTTATCTCTGCAATATATACTACGAATTTGGAAGATGGTTTGCACAGTATGTACGGAGATAGAAAATCCAAAGGAAGGTGGAACCTAAGTAGAATATGGAGCAGAAGAAATGTGCCATATGAGGAATGGATTGACATGAAGAGGAGTTGATTTTTTTGGACTGTCCATAGAGTTTTGGACAGAGATCTGAAACAGCCCATAAACAGTTAATCAATGGACTATTAGTGGATGATTTGTGACCCTAGTTCAGTCATCTACAAATTGTTAGAAGGATGATAAGATGAGTAGTTCAAATTTGTTCATAGATTGGACAACAAAGAAATTAGTACACAAGAATAATGATTTCGAGAGGACTCAAATCACTATTAGGTGGCATATTTGAAGAGCCCTAGATGAGGGCAGTGTTATGGGCACTAGATCAATAAAATAATTTACTGTGGTTGGGAAAATTGATGGCAGTCCAAGTACAGTTGGAGGGTTGTTAGGTGTGTTAATCAAGGTTGTCATTGATGTCAATATCATATTGTTCGTGATGGAAAATTATTTTGATGTGTGATGTTGCCTAAATTTCCATTGATCACAATACCCTAATGATGATTCCTTGAACTAACCATGAAGATGCCCTAGATCTCGGATGATGTCCTTACCCTTAATAAGGAATTCTAAAGATGCCATGTCAATCATGTGCCTATGATTGATGCTCATAGTGATCTAGCCTTTAAGTGCCAATTATGTATCTAATATACAAGCCTTGATGACTTATGGAGGACTATACATGAATGACCTTACATTGATGAAATATAAATCTCATGATGGGCTCTCTGGATGGAAATTAATGGATGTTGCATTATGACATGGTTGGTAACATGATTGATGCTACACTATCACACATAAGGACATACATAATTATGGCATGGAAAATGATGGGAGATATGACATGAATGACCTAACCATACTTGATGACATATAATGACATTGTTGGATACATGACACTGGAAAAGACATTAGTGACCTCTTGCTATCCTAATAACCTTATGTACTAAAAATTCCAAATAGTCATAAAGAAAATTATCTTTTGACATCTTGAAGACATAATTTCAAAATGGCTCCTTTGCCATCTTAAAGAGGACTCCTTCCTCTTTCCATCGAGCCCTCATATGCCCCAAAACTCCCTGTGGTTAGAAAGATATTGATTTTTGAAGTTGTGCAATAAGTTTTTTTTTAAGCCGACCTGTCCTAGCTCCCAATGTCGGCCGGCCTTAGTGACGTGTCTCCTCACGCAAAACCAATATAGATACATGTCATATCTTCTCATTTTAGTCATCCAATTTGGTGAAAATAACATAAATTCAGAGATAAAAACTACAGAACAACAAGGAGGCCAAGATGACATAAAAGAAGATTGTTTGGGCAATATTTTGTTATGGTTTTTGGGTCTTGAACACAAGTTTCTAGACACTAATTTAGTCAAGAATTCATCTAAGATAATTGCAGATCCAAATTAGAACAACGAAAGAGAAAAGGAGTTTCTGGTGGATGTCTGAAAAATTTAACTCAAACTTTCTATGGTTTGGACCATACTAAAATATGTGGATAGGTATCATCTATGGAAGCTTGGACCTCCAGTAAACTTGGCACTTGTTAAAATTTGTTTGTGGGTGTGCAGGAATTGAAAACAATAACCTGTGACAAGTCTCTTCAGGAAGGACAACCACTAGTGACAAAGAACAATCTAATTTTTGGAAGTAACTCGGACCCGTAGATTATCTCTTAGACCAACATTTGACTTTAGTCTCGGTCTTGTAGCAACTAGTGGAGGAATAACAATTACAGTCACATGTGGTTACAAAATTGTTGGGGAAGCTCATTAAAATCTCGATTCTGTGTCAGTCTTGGACATACATCACAATTTGGAAACCTCGAGGACAACTGCCTAAGATACCTTAGACCTGTAGCTTACCTTTTTTGTGGACAGTCTTGTGACTTAACCAATTGGATTGGATTTGTGGGCATTGCCAAAGGAAAATGACAGAATTTTAGACAACTTGTGTTGAGCTGCCTTTGTGACACTTTGGAGCATCTTTAGAAATATTGTTGAAGCAACATTAACATCACATCTTGAAGAATATTTTGACATTGAGAGCAGTATATTGGGCATAGTTTGGTGCAGAATTCTTGGTAGAATTGATATGCATATTGAAGCAGATTTGGAGTTGTCTTGACATATTATTGAAGACATCTTGAAGCACCTATTGAAGAACTTGTGAAGAAATAACTTGTTGGAAAAGTAAAGTGAAGACTCCCTTGAGAAGTTCTTGAAGAAGTTTAGACCAGGTGAAGAACTTGGGCTACCAATTGAATACATCTTGAAGGTACCCCTGGAGATCATGATACATCGATGATGTCATCGTGAAGTAACCTTGGAGATCTTTGTTTTGGTACAATGGAGAGCAGTGGTGACGCCTTCTAAAAAGAAAAGGTTGTCATTGATGATGTGATGTGGATACTAAGTATGATTGGGCTCGTTGAAGAAGACATTGGGAGCCGTGAAGAATAACCAAACACATCTTGACAAAATGAAGCTAAGGGTAGGAGACTAAGAGGTTGGAGCCTTATAGAGACAAGGTTGGTGCCTTAGAAGATAGGGTTGGATCCCTAAAGGATAGGAGTCCTCAAGAGACCAGGTTGGAGCGTGTACTAGAGATGGGGTTGGAGCCCTAAAGGTTGGAGCCTGTACTAGAGATAGGGTTGGAGCCTCAAAGTGACAAGGTTAGTGCTTTGGGAAGATAGGGTTGGAGCCCTAGAGGTCGGAGCCCAGTGAAGACCAAGTTGGTGCTTGGCATAGTACAGGTTGGTGCCTAGAAGGATTGAAGATTGGTGTCTTAATCTAGGGTTGGAGCTCTATACTATTGTATTTGATTTATTGTAAAGAGGAGATTAATAAAAATATTTATTCTTATTGTTCATTTTGTGTTCTAATTATAAGAGATCTAAACTGGTAAAAGTAACAATTGAAAAGAAATATTGATTCACCCCCCTCTCTGTATTTCCAACAATTGGAATCAGAGGCAGTACCTTCATTCAAATCCTAACAACTTGAAGGTTGATCATTAGAACACAAATGGCAAAGCCAAGGAATAAAGGCTCCAAAGCATGTGAAAATGTCCCTTCCTTAGTTAAGAATTCAGATGTAAACCAGGTCAACAAAGCTCCATTGTTCAATGGAAATTTTGATGTATGGGAGGCAAGAATGAGGAATTTCTTGAAGACACAATGAATTGAATTTTGGAAATCACTGATTACTGATGACATGATGGATGAAAAATCCAAGGAGTACAATACAAGAGCAATGAAGGCAATTTTCAATGGGTTTCCAAATTTTGTGAAGGCCAATTTTGAAAAAATTTCGTCAACAAAAGTCATATGGGACAAACTTCATGATCTTCACTCAAAAAAAGCGTTGACAATGATCTCTATTCAAGAATATGATGGAAAATAAGAAATAAGTCCATAATCCATCAAGGAAGCTGAAGATAAGAGAGATGCCAACAAGGCTAAAGAATACCTAGAAGATGAAAAGAACAAAGAAGACTTTGAAGAATATCTCCCGAATAAACTTATGGCTTCCATGGAAGAGATTAACAAGTTGAAAAAGGGAAATGAGGAACTTAAGAAGAAAGCGCAAGTTGGTGACCAAAACAAGACATGGAAGGAAGTTGACGTTGTTAAGATTCAAGCTCAAGAAAAAGATGAAGAGCTCGCTAAACTCAAGGAGGAATTTCCTCAAAACAAAAGAAAGCATCATGAAGAAGTCATATCCATGACAAATCAATTGGATAAGGCAAAGAAAAGGGAAGAAACTGTCAAGCCACCTTGAAAAAATTTGAAGCAGAGGTTGGTCAATACAAGGAAGAGGTATCCTTTCTTAGATCTCAACTAGAAGAAGCAAGGAAACAAGCGCAAGGAACCGAGAAGGTGATGGAAACTTTGGCATTCATAGAAGGACAAGTTGATGAAGCAGAAAAGGAGAGAAACACAATGATATGCCAACTAGAAGAAAAGGATGAAGAAATCTCCAAACTAAAATCAGTCATCAATCTTCTCAAGGCTGAAACATGTGAAGCTACAAGAATAAAAGAAGAAATGGAGAGCAGTCTAGCAAAGGAGAAAAAAGAAATATTCACAATGAAATCAAATATCATCTCCCTTAAAATTGAAGCACACGAAGAAACAAGGATGACGGAAGAAATGAAGAAGCAACTACTCGTGAAAGATGAAGATTGTGAACTTTCTAGAATGTGTTAACACTTTCTGGGATTCGTTGCACACCTTGGAACTCCCTAGTTGTCATGCCCTCATAGATAGCCTTACGTTTTTTGCGACTTGGGAACCCAACCAAGTCATTGAAAAAATAGTGTTGTGTCTAGCCCAAAGTATCCCTTTGTCTGAAACTGCTTTGTCTATCCCCTTATCACAATCATAGGCTTGCCTCCTGCAAGTCCTATTATGAAATTCTCCTAACAAACTTCGTCCATGGTACACCTGGAATTCACTGACACTCCCTAGTAGACACTCTTATTCGTTCATTTCCACGCACTTTGAAATAGTTCTCCCTTGTAATGCCCTGACTCTCCCCAACACTCCTTGGTATGCATTGACACTATTTGGCATGTGTTAGCACACCTTTTTTTTCCACTTTATTTACATACCCTCCCTTCAAGGGCATCCTCATAGGAAAAAATCATTGTTGAAGTATTACGACAACACCTATTGGAAAATAACCATCTTATCCCCTATAGCCCTTAATACCTTCTCAATGCATAATTGAAACGGGAGACTGATAACTAGACCTAAATATAGATCTCAATGTTCAAGGCAAAACCCAAATAGAAAGAATCACACCATGGCTTAAGCATTGGTAAAATCAATGACCCCCTTTCAAGATTATGACCTTGTTTTCACCATTCTCAAATTTTAGATTTGAAAACCACATTAAGAAGGGGATTTGCACCTTAGCCTTTGCAACCTGTGCCTAACATCAATCTATCCAATGGACCAGTTTGGATATTGGATATGTTGGGTGTTGGATTTCTAGAGTACCCAATCAATGCTTTTGAGGCCAACTCCCTAGCTCCAACTAAAATTTAGTCATATTGAAGAGACAACTTGAAAAATCTTGCTAATAGGAGACATTTTTCCTTCCTTTTGATTGATTTACAACAAACCTTAATGGCTCTCCTTTCTTATCTTCCTTTTCCATTCTCCAACAAAAATCATTAATCTTATATCATAAAAACTTTATATAGGTAAGCATTGCAATCATTTTCCTCAACTCATGGGGTACCTTTACACCTCAACCCATGCAAGTGGACCTAAGTCCATGGTACAACCCATCACACTCTAAGATGGTTTTAATTGTCTCCTTAAAGGTAGGGCATACTACACCTTACAATGCCAAATGGCTAAGCCATCTTAAACTTGTGTGAGTTTTCCCTCAATGGAACACATTCTAGCTAGTGATCATAAAAAATAATGCACCAACACCGATAACGCACACCAAAAGTCCAAGATACCCGTAGATGTGGCCTGCTTTTAGACTACACCACCATAAAATGCACCTTCAACTTTGGATGTCCCAAAACACTAATATCCTAACCCAATATGGCCTATTTTTTAGATTTGTGTAATTCAATCCTTATCAAATCCTTGCACCTCACTAACACTCCATGACAAATCTAATCCAATGGTCACCTTCCAAGTTCGAACACATCTTTTTGCAACACGAAAAAACCACTTGTATATGCTGCAACAACCTTGCCAACTTCTTTAGTGGGTCACACATATATTTCACATTTCTTCTTCATCTTGCAAGGTGGTAGTGCTAAGGTGAGGGTATCAACTTTGATCAAGGAATGTTCACTTAATACCATTACCAATTTCCTTCATGCAACTCTTGAAATATCTTAAGTTTGCTTCATAACTTCTCACGGTGCTTAACTTGCTTGTTTGTACCTGTAAGTGAGACTACAACCCCCCAACCTCTCTAACAATTCCACCTCTTCAACCCTTGTTAGTGTCTTCTTAGACATGCACACATGCCTCAAACAAAACTTAACACTAGCATCCAAAATGTGCATGCTCGTTTCATCTTTTAATGCCTCACTGAAACCACATTATCACATTGCTTAAAATGAAATGTTCACAACTTAAGGCAAAACACCTACTTTGCTTATGACAACCTAAACTATGCAAGTGACTTCGAGATGACTTCAGTTTCTCAAGATAAAAACACATGGTCTTACAACCCCATTCACACAACAATTTGAATATATTTAACCTAGAAAATGGTACATATGCTAGTCCTTTCAAATTTGTCACACGACTTTCAAGAAACTAATACTTGTGTTTTAACTATCAAATCCACTTACTATATACTCATTTTTGTGTACACCCACCTAATATACAAGAAAAAATAATTTTTTTTCAATGTAACCAAGTTAAAAATGCATATTTCCTCTATACACTTAAATGTTTTCAACACAACCAAGTTAAAAACACTCTTACATTCAAATTCCAAAAATACATCAGAAAACTTTAACAACAAAAACATTACATAAAATTAATAATCTTAAAATTAAATCATTATTATTATAATAAATAATCCTACCCTTTCCATCACAACCAAAATCATACACCAGTTTGTTAGTTCCTCAAATACAACAAAGATATGTAAGTGAAAATACAAAATAAATTAAATCATTATTATTATAATAAATAATCCTACCCTTTCCACCACAACCAAAATCATGCACTATGTGAGTTCCTCAAATACAAAAAAATCTTACTATGTAAGTGAAAATAAAAAATATTGTAATTATTGTTTTTCAAGAAGCGAAATTCCCTCCGAATCCCATTTTTTGTATCTGCTGGCTTTTCATAAGGAGGGCGCCAAAATGGGATTGAAGAGAGTTGCGACTTATGGTTTTACCAGCAGCAGACCCGATATCGAACCCCACCACTGGTTTTTCGACAGCGCCAAGGTATGTTCCATGTTCAAAATCCTCTGTATTTTTGCATCCAACTCTTGTATGTTTAGAAATTAATCTTTGTGCTTGATATTGTTACTATTCGCAGGGATGGCATTGGCATCTGATGAGTCCGAGAGACCATTTATCAAAATAAAGGAGCAGTAGCAGAATACCCGAATGCGAGGCTTATATGCTCAAAAGGCCAACATTGCGACCACCAGGGCGTTGCAAGAATCTCCGCACCTTGCTTGGCCTCAAGGGAATAGAAAAGATGCTGAAGAGCCTGGACAACGATGTCACCATCAGTGAGTTCTTGTTCCATTTATTTATTCTTTATTTTTAGATTGTTGGAAATCCTTAATTCTTGAAAATAAGTAGAAAATGTATGATTCACAAGTAGAAATTACTTTAAAAAATTGTAGATATTCTGCAATGAGTGAAACAAAGAAATACTGTGTGATCTGTTCACTCTTTCTCAAAAACAGTGAAGCCCAACAAGCTAGATGCTCTACATAGGCCGATGCCTGCCTATGAAAGCTATCGAAAATTGGTGAATGCATTCAGGTGTCACCAATTTCATGCTCTGCAGGGATCTACTTGGCGTAGAGGTACTTGTGGTGGGCCTTTCACTGGCCAAGAGCCACCTGCTTACCTAGTTGGATACACACTGCTCAACCGATTTCCAAAGCTCCGTAAGAGATGCATTTCCCAGTTCTAGTGCTAACACCCAAAGAAACAAAATGAAATTGAAAGAAAAGGACATTAAGCCTTAGCCCTTACAAGCAACTTGTTACCCCTCAAAATGCATTTGCATTTTCAGCATATTCTTTCGAGTAGTTCATCTAATCTTAGATCAAGGAAGCAAAAAGGAGATTGGTGTAACAATTAGGAGGACAAAATCAACAATTAGAAGCATGCATTCTCCAAAATGTTTCTAAATATAGTAATATATATACATGCAAATTATTTTTTTAATCCATTCTAAAAGGATGTTATTCCGAGATCCTAGGTTGGACTAAGACAATGTGCATGAGCGTATCTATCTTGCCAGTGATGTTAGCACAGAGTAAGAAAATACTATTTGTGTTTGTGGACCCTAGATAAGGGTTTTGGATATAGAAGCAATCAAGTAGCACAAATCAACAGATTTTTTGGATACCCATTACAACATGGGTGCACAGGTCAAAATGATGGTTGAAGCCTGGGAATATACATTTGCTAATTGGCGTTTGTATATCCTTCCATTGCATCATATTCATAATTCTTTAATGCCTTACTTACACCTCTGTAGGTTGGTACTGTAATTGAATTCATGCCAAAAATATAGCAATAGAGGTGTGAATGATACCCTATTGCTGGAAACAAGTTTGAAAATGCAATATCTGTGTGATGGATCCAGACTTTTGAAAGGTGGTTGCATCATTTGCACATCAGTGGCATCTAATGATATGTGGTTAATATGCTCATCCTTATCCTATTATAGAGCAATGAGGAAGCATCAATAGGCATTAGCTCTAGAAGCATTATGGTATGACTGAGTTTGTAATGACACTGTCAAATATTTTCCATGGAATCTGCATAGGAGGCACAATGGGTAAACCCTCATTCCTGTAGGCACATGTGGTAGAAAGTTAGCCCTTATCAAATCCATATCTCTTGTTTCTATAGTGCCAACTATTGCATACTTGTTTCTGTTGAGAATTTGGAGGGCTAGAGATTAATTCAAATTCTCTTCTTGATAATTACTTATGAGCTTACTTGAGTTATTTATGTCTTCTCTTCTTTAGCTTATTTAATCTTTCATCAAGTCAATTATCAGAATACACGAGACACACAAATTAGGCTCCTAGAACCAGGGAAAAATATCTCCCTCTTCGAGAGGAAAACCCATGAGAAATTCTTTTTATAGATCTTCAAATGACAAGTACCATGACCCAGACTTAGACCCTTGACCTATGGATGCTTCCAAGACCTTATTACTTATTCTTTGTCGATCTTCCATGCTGATCTTTCTTTCTTGCACCAGTCTGTATTGTCCTTTCTTTTATTAACTGCAGAGATTTACCTTCGTCTCTTTTCTTATCCAGCAGTGACCCTTAATTTTCACATCCACTTAAGACCTTCATACTGCAAACCTGATTCTGTCATAGACAGTAGGTGCATATTAGTGAGATTGCCCGAATATCTTATTTCAGACTTGACAACAACATACAGACATTCATCCGCATCATGGTAATCCACACACATCATGGTGATCTATTGAACTTAACACTGTTCCATTTCAGAGAAAATGACACTTATATACTACACTTTTAAACAGAGGAATTTGCAAACTTCAGCTTCAAAAATCCATTTTTATAACTTCAAGAAATCCACATTTTATATCTCCTTAAATCTGCATATATATCACTCCTGAAGTTATCCACAATTTGCTTCAGGTTAGTCGCACTTCTGCTTCAGTCAATGGTGGCATTTATGTTCTAGAGACTGCAACTCTTTATTATATTTCTGGTTATCAAGTATATATGCCTCCTTTTCAAACTTAAGTCTCCATTAGATGCTGTCAAAGGTTCGCATTCCAGCTCACATATATCCGCATTGTATTACTAAGAAAATCTGCACTTAGTCACATATGTAGTCTGCATTGTATCTTTGAAAAGGCCGCATTTCTATTTCTGAGATTCACCAAAAATCTTACTCAAATAAACCGCAGAGGTGTGTGTGTGTATATATATATATATATATATATAGATATAGTGCACTTGTCAAGTCTTTTAGGCAGACCATACAGTTAGCTAGAAGGCCAACTTCTCAGCTGATAATTAGGTCGACGTGTAGCTGCATATAAGCTGACTTTTATCATCCATCTCCAATGTTGAGTTGAGTCAGTTTCAAGCCATCCTTTTGCAAATTCTTTTGCAAGGCCTTGGAGCATCTCTTTTGACTAGATCCTTCATATATAAATGATACTTAATTACATTTTTATCTAGAAGACAAAGCCTTAGATAAACATCAAGAAGAAGTCTATTTAACTTATAATAAAATCTTGCTCATGAAACCCAAGAAGCAAGTACAAAATACATTTTATTACCTTTGTCTTCTTCTTTACATAAAATACATAATTACATAGTCAATATGAAGACTGACCTAGTTACACTTTTCAACACTCCCTCTTAACTAGGGAGGTATTCATACAGGTACATGGTCACTTTCAAACTGAAGAATCTCATAAGAAGAATCGGATTGGCAATCGCATCTATATAGCATCATATCAACCAACATTTTCCTAGTGTAAGGCCTTGACTAACAACCCCATCTCTCAACGAGACAATGGGCTACAATGTTGGCGAGACACATGACTTATAGACACCAAAGTCATTGTCTCTCCTAGGTACATACCCCACCTAGGTGTTCCCAGAGTATCACCTTCTTGGATTATTCTTCTCTTGGGTAGCCAACCCTCAAAGAATATCGGTCCTTGACTACTCTTATATTGAATTCCCGACTTCATTCTCAAAGAGTATTGAATGCCAGATGATTACCCAATCCTCTATTCTGTCTTCCAGGTGAAGACCAAAATGATGTGTCTATCCATTCTCTTCACATGGCATTCACTAAGACTTACGGCTGTTAGTCCTGGTATAGTGCATGACACATGTAATAGAGAATTACATACGTCACTCCCTCTTAACATAGAAAGGACATACTTCAAGTTTCTTCCAAGCAAGAAACTTATCACCAGGCTCCCTATCAACCAGGGTCCTGCAGCAGCAATCCAACTACTCATGAAGAATTCCTCCCCTCGATGTCATGGATTTCGATATTAAGGAATCTTCAACTTTTGGCTTCATAGGGCATAGATCATCCATCACTTTTAGTCACGAGTCATGCCCACTATCAGAAAGTGATTCATCAGTCTTTATCATCTGGTCCATCGTTATTTCATGCTGCTTTCCTTCGAATCATCTCCAAGGATCATACATCCTTTCTCATGTTTAGCAACCCTACACAAATTCATCCCGATAAACATAGACATATGAACTTTTAAAACCAAAGTTACCTCAGTGATGACCTTTCACCATGACATGTTCCTGTCAGCATCAACATCCTTTATTCAGATTGACACATCTCCTAATGATATGTTTTGTCAAGGGTCTTCTTCTTTACCAGACTTCTGTTAGAGTCTACATATCTTCCCAGAAGATCTCCTAGTCGCATCTTCTTGGCTTCCGGATGATAACTGCCTTTAGACATGGTTGCATTTCATGATCTCTTCCTTTCTGCACATTCTTCATTCCCAAGAACTTACAAATTTTCCAGTTCCTCGTTCATGTACAACCACCTCATATTCCATGAGGATATATATATGTTGATTTCATTTGTCAGTGCATCGAGAGATACTCCTTCGTAGATCATAATTCTAAATACAGAAGTCCATTACCTGCAACCATATGACATGAATTCACAGTATCCAGTGTCAGCATATAAATATGTACATACCTCATACCTTTTTTTTTCTTGAGTCATCCTGTAGCAAGTTTTCTAGAATGAAGAGATTCATTCCCTTTACTTGCTCCATCAATATGTCATCTGAATTTTGTTTCCATGATGACCCTTGATCTTGATGACTACCTTCCATTAGTAATGTTATTAGAGAGGATTTCCCGGAGCTGTTTCACCAAGAGCTCCTACCATGCTTTGATCATGATGCTACACTGCTTCCTATCTTACAACCAACATAAATCACTTAAAGGAGAAGATGATCTCAATCATAGTGGATATCCCTTGCTTCTTCTTTCTTAGATTACTTTGCATCGGGTTCTTCCCTCATTTCAGAGACATGGGATTCTTCCCTATTTCTCTTGTCCTTTTCAGATTAAGGACAATTTCTATTATAATGCCCAAGTTTATCACATCCAAAGCATCGTGCTTTGTCCATATTTCTTCTTCTACTCTGAGGACCAAACTTACTGAATCTTCCTTTCTTCCCGGACATGGCTGCAAAGGCTTGATTCTGTATCAGCTTTGGCTTTCAGTCTTATTTCCTCTATTTTACATAGAGACCCTAAATTGTGGAATGGTGCGGCTTCTTTCTTCCAGAATAAGCTTGAAGTGAAGTTTCACTATTCTTCTAGTAGAGCATTCAACACCAATGTAGTCATCTTAGTGTCAGACATTACTTCTCCCAGTTCCTGTAGTTGATCTCAAAGAGATTGCTTCTCTTGCAGTACTCACATAGAATAGCTCCACCAATTTCTCATATATTCCTTTTGATGATTCTAGATTTGGTACATCAGAGATGAGAGATTCTTTTATGGATTCTGTAAAAATCCTTTGGGATCTTATATCTCCTTTCATGTATTTGGCATGACTTCATTGTCCTTGTCTTCTATGTAGGAAAGTTTGAAACCCTAACCAGTTTGTTGCTTTCTTTGCAAAGAAGACATTTTTATAGATTCATATGAAGTCATAAAGATACTTACTTGAGTAGATGCTTTTCTTCTTCTATCAGCTTTCTTGTTGAAGATGATGGCAGGAAATCCCTCTTAAACTGATTTCAAATTAGGTGATCTTGGATCCTCCTTGCTGTGTGGATTATTTGAAAGTCTTCTTGAGATGGTTTGAGGATTTCCTTGATTTGACTTTTCACCCAAACTTTGATTTTTTCTTCCTCGAGTGTCTCTTTGTCAAGCCATCCTTGTGTTCAGCACCTTAGCTCTTAAACCATGTTGAGAATTTGGAGGGCTAGAGATTAATTCAAAATCTCTTCTTGATAATTACTTGTGAGCTTACTTAAGTTATTTATGTCTTCTCTTCTTTAGCTTATTTAATATCTCATCAAGTCAATTATCAAAATACACGAGACACACAAATTAGGCTCCTAGAGCCAGGGAAAAACCTCTCCCTCTTGGTGAGGAAAACCCACGAGAAATTCTTCTTATAGATCTTCAAATGACAAGTACCATGACCCAGACTTAGACCCTTGACCTATGGATGCTTCCAATACCTTGTTACTTCTTCTTTGTCGATCTTCCATGCTGATCTTTCTTTCTTGCACCAGTATGTACTGTCCTTTCTTTTATTAACTGTGAGAGGGAAGGTAAATCATCCTTCCTCCCTTTTCTTATCCAGCAGTGACCCTTAATTTTCACATCCACTTCAAACCTTCATACTGCAGACCTGATTCTTTCATAGACAGTAGGTGCATATTAGTGAGATTTCCCGAATCTCTTATTCCAGACTTGATAGCAACATACATACATTCATCCGCATCATGGTAATCCACATACATCATGGTGATCTGCTGAACTTAACACTGTTCCATTTCAGAGAAAACGACACTTATATACTACACTTTTAAACAGAGGAATCCGCAAACTTCAGCTTCAGAAATCTGTTTTTATAACTTCATTAAATCCGCATTTTATATCTCCTTAAATATGAATATATATCACTCCTGAAGTTATCCGCAATTTGCTTCAAGTTATCTGCACTTCTGCTTCAGTCAATGGTGGCATTTCTGTTCTAGAGACTGCAACTCTTTATTATATTTCTGGTCATCAAGTATATACGCCTCCTTTTCAAACTTAAATCTCCATTAGATGCTGTCAAAGGTTCGCATTCCAGCTCAGATATATCCGCACTATATTACTAAGAAAATCCACACTTAGTCACATATGTAGTCCACACTGTATCTCTGAAAAGCCCACATTTCTATTTCTGAGATTCACCAAAAATCTTACTCAAATAAACCGCAGATGTGTGTATATATATAGTGCACTTGTCAAGTCTTTTAGGCCAACCATACAGTCAGCTAGAAGGCCGACTTCTCAGCTGATTTTTAGGCCGACGTGTAGCTGCATATAAGCTGACTTTTATCATCCATCTCTAGCATTGAGTTGAGTCAGTTTCAAGCCATCCTTTTACAAATTCTTTTGCAAGGTCTTGGAGCATCTCTTTGACTAGATCCTTCATATATAAATGACACTTAATTACATTTTTATCTAGAAGACAAAGCCCTAGATAGACATCAAGAATAAGTCTATTTAACTTATAATAAAATCTTGCTCATGAAACCCATGGAGCAAGTACAAAATACATTTTATTACCTTTGTCTTCTTTACATAAAATACATAATTACATAGTCAATATGAAGACCGACCTTGTTACACTTTTCAACAATTTCCACTAGGGAGGACTCTAGTCGTTGTGGCTGTTTGGCAGCATAGAAAGCATGAATAGTAACCGTATTACTTTGGGACACTCAACTCTTTATAGGCTAGATTTTGTAGCAGAAAAACAATGCATTTGCTATGAAGATTAGACTTGTAGCACGATTGGGAGACATATAACAACAGAAATTTACTGAGACAACATTAAAATTCAAAATGCAGGAGACTATAGGGATATGATGATGTGGCTACAATTTTCAGATCAATTTGTGGGAAGATCCTATAGATTGTCTTGATCATCAAAACAATAGCTGAAAGGTATGCTTTTAGATCTATAAAACTAAATTCTTTTTCCATCTTGGAGAATGCCTTGCCTGGAATAAGGTTTGTTTAAAATAAAAAATCAAGAAAACATTCCAGATTGAGAGATCTAAGGACCCCTTAACTCATCCATCACACAAACCCTAGGATGAACTCTCTTACTATGCAAGTTATTTCAGGCAATATGACACAATCAATGACAGATTTTAAGGTGGAAAAAGAGTGCATTATTAAGGTAGGTTTTCTAAAATCTTTGTGTGGTTTATAGAGTTCGGAAGATAAGCTCATACTTTGAGGAAACTCCCCACCAAAAAATGGAGTTGTCTAACAACCCTTGATCTTTTTTGCACATATCTACACGAGTTGTGTATCTCTCTCCTGACCTTCCTTACCAGCTAGCTATAGATGATGTCCACTTAACTTGTGGTTGTAGACAAGCCATGGACTCCCTACCAAAAAATGCAGTTGTCTTAACAACTCTTGATCTACCTTGCACATATCTACATGAGTATCTTTTAGCAATACTCCCACTTTGAGTTGTGTATCTATTACAAGTTTGATGGAGTTTGTTAGCCTTATTTCGAGTGCTCCACTATGAAGACAAGTAGTGTGTGAAGCCCTTTGGCATGGTCAACATGTGCATATTTTAGGAGTTCTAAGGAGATGAGAACCCCCTCTTTTGTGGTTTATCCTTACAAAAATCATGCCCAACTTCTGTGAATTATTATAGCATTCCTAATCTACTGAATTTAGATTCTCCATGTACAGGGGCATCACTAGAGATAACTACCAAAAGCAATGGTTTGAGTAGAAGTTCATTTTCCATTGGAGATGTGGCAATCTCGCAGGTATATCTTTGTGTGCAAATGCCCAGTTTGCTCCAGAATTTATATTGTTGGTTTCCTTTGCTCTCAGATTATATTATCCTTCAGTGTTCAGTTATTCTTATTTGGTACAAATGAGCTGGACTAGTGTAAGGGTTGAAGTTTCTCTAGTGGCTTTCAAAAGAATTTGCACTTGATTCTTATCCAAAGACACGAGTCACACCATGTTGCAATTCAAGTGTTTTTGCTCCTTAACAATCCAGTCATACTCTCAGAGCAGTATTGGTTCTATGATCCTTTGCCAAAGTGCTCCCAAGTATCATTTCATCTAACATGAAAACTGATGAATACCCTTAAAGAGAAGTAGGTGCTCCATACTAAAGGTCTTGATACTTCTTTATGTTCCATACTCATGAATATAACAAAGGGAATATCTTGACAAATAGCTTCATTTCCAGGATGTCCTCTGCTGCCAAGAAAAGTGCCCAGAATGGACCCTTTCACATCCAGGATGTCCTCTACTACTAAGAAAAGTGCCCAGAATGGACCCTTTTCTAATGTAGCAAACCTCTATGCTAACTGTCACACACTTCTAAGGGAAGAGTTGCTCCTAAGAAGGTGTCTCCATTGTTCTTCATGGTACCCAAAACAAAGATCTCCAAGGTTGCTTCATGATGATCAATGTGTCATGGTCTTCAACATTATCTCCACGACCTTCAAGGTGTCTTCAATTGGCATCCCAAGTTCTACACCTTCTCTAAGCCTCTTCAAAGGCTTCTTCAGGAACTCTCCAAGAAAGTGTTCACAAGGTGCTTCAAGAGTGTCTTCACATGGTGCTCCAAATACTTCAATATTTGGTCAACAATCTGCTCTAATATGCCCACTATCAAGATCTTCTTCACTTGTACACCCTTTCAAGTTCACTGTTCCTTAATGCTCATTCATTATTCTTCGTCGGATTGAAATCCAAGCATGTGGTCCCTATTTTGATGTCCCAGCCTAAAGTGGACTTGAGCCTTCAAACCTTGATGTAAAGCTGGGTCAACGATATACAGTTGTATCACAAGTATATCTAACAGGTGAATTATCTCAAGTCTTCCATCAATTTACCGAGTCTGAGATTGTTGTTTATGCTAGGACATGAAGAGCCTTCACTATCACACTTAGCAGTCACAGTAGTAAGTTCGAGGTTGTTAAGATTCCAAGAGATCTGAGTTGTGTTGTTTCCAAGGTGTATATCTCTATTTCTAGCCTTTACAATGCTACAAAAGACTGTCCCTTTTCAAGTCCAAGGTCTTACAAGTATGATATAACACACTGCCCACCAGTCTTGAGCTTATCCTTCACAAGTGACTAACACAGGTCTGAGCTCTTGTAAGAAGCAGCTACAGGACTATGGTCTGAGCCTCCAAGCTGCAATTTCTGGTATTTTAACACACAGGTCAAGGTATCAAGACAGCTAATCAGAGCTTATTGTTCACAAGTTATCACAAGTCCGAGCCGAAGACATGAGCTAATCTGACACTTCACTGCCTTCAACACCAAGTTCGAGCTAGTTCACATAGTCTTGTGCCTTTTTAACAATTATCCTAGGCTTGTTACAGTTGAAAAGAAGTTATGTTGCTGCCTGCGGAGGTGTCCTACAGCAGCCTGCTTCAATTGACAAATAATCCTGTCCTTAACCCAAACCAAAAGATTCTTGTCCTCGTTGTGTTGTCCCTTGACCGAAATTTGGTGAGATAAATGACAGACGGTGCTTGCATTTATATGAATTCGACACTGGAATGAAGGGACACGTCCTTTGGAATTGAGGCCGACATGAGAGGCCTTAGCATAGGTTGGCTCAAGGACCAGATAAATACCCTTAACTTGTAAAATCTATATCTCCCAAACTATTTGGAGTTTCCGGCCAAGTAAGAGCTCATTGGAAAGAGGAAAAATACTCTTTAATATGGTCTAGGTCCCATTGAGAAAAGATGCCTCTAAGGTGGCAAAAAATATTTTTCTTTGTGACTGTCCTTAAATTTTATGCATAAAATTTTTTGGACAGCATGAGGAATGTTTTGGATAGTATGGCTTCTCCATTGTTTGGCTTCTTCATCATCATAGGATCATGTAGGATATCCATGCCATCCAATAATAGTGCAGTGATATGTCATCAACCATAGTGCAGCATTTATTAATTTGCCATTAGGAGATTTCCAAGTCCTTCATGTCATGTCTCCAATCATTGTCCATGTCATTAAGACCTTCATCAAGTGCCATCACCTATGACGTTATCAAGTGTGGTCATTCATGTATAGTCCTTCAATATCAAGGGTAAGGACATCATCTGAGTTCTAGGCTTCTTCATCAAGAGTAATAACATCATCATCATTTCTAGTTCATGGTTAGTTCAAGCATCTAGGACAAGACTACTTCTTAGTGGCTTGACATCATAATGGCATCATTAATAGCTTTTCATATTCATTAATGACATCCTTATCAAACAAGAGGGACTTGTCACCATGAGCAAGGACATCATCATATTATGCATCACAAGAATATTTTCCATCCCATTAATGCTATATTGACATCAATGACAACCTTGTTTAACATCTATAGCAAACTATTACATAATCGGTCTACAGTGTGGACAAGTGGCATAGGCAAGGTATCTCTCTCCTGACCTTCCTTACCAGCTAGCTGTAGATGATGTCCACTTAAGCTGTGCTTGTAGACATGCCATGGACTCCCTACCAAAAAATGGAGTTGTCTCAACAACCCTTGATCTACCTTGCACGTATCTACACGAGTATCTTTTAGCAGTACTCCCACTTTGAGTTGTGTATCTATTACAAGTTTGATGGAGTTTGTTAGCCTTATTTAGAGTGCTCCACTATGAAGACAATTAGTGTGTGGAGCCCTTCGGCATGGTTAACATGTGCATTTTTTAGGAGTTCTAAGGAGATGAGAACCCATGGCAGCAAATCACACATTGGCATATTCTCCAATGCCAAAGAGAACCCCAGATTGAGGGACATCCTTCTTTTTAGGACAACGGTTTTATAACTTAATACTAATATACCTACTCTGTGGTTCTACTTGTAGTTCTCAAGACTTCAGAAGCCTGGTATCTATGGTTTATCCTTACAAAAATCATGCCCAACTTCTCTGAATTATTATAGCTTTCCTAATCTATTGAATTTAGGTTCTCCATGTACAGGGGCATCACTAGAGATAATTACCAAAATAAATGATTTGAGTAGAAGTTCCTTTGCCATTGGAGATGTGGCAGCCTGGCAGGTATATCTTTGTGTGCAAATGCCTAGATTGCTCCAGAATTTATATTGTTGGTTTCCTTTGCTCTCAGATTATATTATCCTTCAGTGTTCAGTTATTCGTATTTGGTACAAATGAGTTGGACTAGTGTAAGGGTTGAAGTTGCTCCAGTGGACTTCAAAAGCATATGCAGCTTATTCTTAGCCAAAGATACGAATCACACCATGTTGCAATTCAAGTGTTTTTTCCCCTTAACGGTCCAGTCATACTCTCAGAGCAGTATTGGTTCTATGATACTTTGCTCCCAATTATCATTTCTTCTAACATTAAAACTAATGGATACCCTTAAAGAGAAGTAGGTGGTCCATACTCAAGGTCTTGATACTTCTTTATGTTCCATACTCATGAATATAACAAAGTGAATATCTTGACAAATAGCTTCATTTCCATAATGTCCTCTGTTTCCAAGAAAAATGCCCAGAATGGACCCTTTCACGTCCAGGATGTCCTCTACTACTAAGAAAAGTGCCCAGAATGGACCCTTTTCTAATGTAACAAACCACTATGCGAACTGTCACACACTTCATAGGGAAGAGTTGCTCAAGCAAAATTAGCAATATCCACAAAGAGTGGATCCCCATGAAATACGTGCAAGAAATTAAAATATTGTCTATAACAGACTATTACAAAATGGGTCTAGAGTGAGGACAAGTGGCATTGGCAAGGTATCTCTCCCCTGACATTCCATACCAGCTAGCTGTAGATGATGTCCACTTAACCTGTGGTTGTATAAAAGCCATGGATGTAGCTATTGTAGTCTAGGGCTGTAAAGATGCAAACATTTTGTTGCCAAGACCAAGGTATCCACTTTATGAAGCATTGCTGGCATACAATGTCATTGAAGCTAGGCAATATAATTTTAATTACAGAAAGGTATTGGGAAGTTAATTTAGAACACCTTGAAACAATAGCTAAGATGAACACAGTAGTAATCGTTCTTGTCAATCTCAATAATCCTTGGGGTGTTTTTTTCAATCTTGAGCATTTATCCAAGGTTGCAAAGATGGCAAACAAGTTAGGCTTGTCAATAATATATGAGGGAGTATATGCACTTAAACTCCGCCTAGTGGCTGGTACCTATCTGGTAACTTAAAACAAGATGAAAACATGATTCAAGTCGGCCTCAAACTCTGATTTTTCTTTCAACATTAATTTCCCATAATACAGATAGGAAACTGGGATGACGATGGGAGTATTCCAGGAAGCTCAGATTTAAGTTCCGTTCCTAATTTTTTGCCTACCTTTTACCCTTAATGTCTGGATTTATATGGACGCTGGGATTATTTTGTTAAACTGATGCTTTTATGACAAGTTATACAGTTTTAACTTGTTTAAATTAAGAATGGCCCATGTTAGCTGTGGCTGAAAAAATGGTCATTGAAGGATTCAAGCTGGTGAGGACCTCCATAGTAGTGGTTTTGAAACACAACACATTGAATGTAATCTGAACCTCATTACTAATTTATTGATTGGGCTATCCATAATTTGTCTTCAAAAGCATTGATAGCCTGAGAGAGGCTATTTCTGAAAGGAACTCCTTTGGAAATGAAAGGTTAAGACCTTGAATGCATTTATTTGGCAAGGTGCAATGCTTAATACTGCTTGCAACGTTTTGGCCCACATAAAGTGGGATTGTTTCATCAAATAAAACATTCTTTCTGTTCTCCCAAATTGTGTAAGTAGTGGTCTTGTGGGACAGTTCTTTTAGGCTCCTGGCTTGATTGAACCTTCTCAACCTTTCTTTCAAATTATAACACATTTGGGAACATAAAAATCTCTAAAATATAGATTTTCTTGGAATGCTTTCATTTTTAGGTCTTCTATATTAGAAGCTTAAAACCATCTGTTCCATAGCATTTGGGTCCAACTGCATCCCCAAAAGACTATATCAACTAGATGGAGTGCTCCTCAAGAAAGGCTTGGTAAAGCCTCAAACTTTTTCAAAGTAGAAAGATTTGTCATGGACTCTTTCTCCAATGTGCTACAGTGCAACTACCTCAATAAATAAATACATAATCTTTGAGGTAGTTACAATTCCTCAAGACTTGTCCAAGGAAAGAGTTAACAACAATGAATTAATTAATCTTCCACCAGCCTCACATGAGTAAATCCCAAGCAACCAACTCCATGGTTGAATTTGCAAAATGAAGTAGTCAAATCCCAAAATAGTAAGCGGGCAACCTCAAACAAAACAAATCCAGGGAGAAAAGGGTGAAATATGGGTTTGACAATGCCAAAACTCCATGGAATAAATAAGTATTCACCTTCAAGAATAGTAAGAAGTGACTCCACAAATTTACCCTACAAGGATATGTTCCAAATTTAGTAAGATGACTAAGTAATGTGCCACCTTCCCTTTGCAAGTGTGAAATTTTTTTCCAGGGTCATTAGACCAAAAATATTGTGTATTTGTTCTGAGTGTGTGCTTGCATTTATTGCACATATCAGCTGAAACTAAATGGTAGAGGTAACTCAAATGTGTTTCAAATAAATTGCATTCAAAAGTTTTACATCAGACTTACTAGTTTGGGACTGTGGGAATCAAATTTATGCAAAAACATTGAAACTGCAGTGAGCTGCCAGCTAGCAAAAATTTCTACATGTCTACCTAAATATTATAAGAGCCCACTCTAAATTGGCCCATGGAAATGCGAAGAGCATACACCCAACAACAAGTAGCACCAACATCCTTTGCAGTGCCAATCAACTCCACAATGGTATCATACGATCAACTCTAGATAACAATGAATCTACAAATGTAGCTCCAAAACTAAGGCCAGCATTTGATATAAGCTTTTTCTTGAGCAGGATGCTCAAGAACAATGGAGAGAAAAAGAATGAACTTCAATTTTGAAGTGAAGTCCTATTTTTTCCTTTAGTCTATTTTATTGCTTAGTGTTGTTTCTCTTATTAGCACTATTATGAAAGCACATATAGTCAAAGGAGTTATTTGTTCAAAAAGCATAGCTTGCTTCTTAAGTAGTATAAGGGGTCATAAAGTTATGTTGAAAGGCCATGATTAGGAATTCATGTTTATAAAGTCATCATTGTAGCGAGTTGGGACAATTTTCCCAACCTTCATCTCACCAAGGCCTTGATAAGTACAAGAGACCTCCCTTTTTGTCAAACTGAGTTAGCATTACGAGTGGAGGCATCATTGCTGGCATTTTGCTTCAACCTCCATTCTATTAATCACCTATACATCTAAATATAAAATTCTGCTTGATAAAATGATTTCATCCTTTGTTAAACTGCGTTAGCATTACGAGTAGAGGCATCATTGCTGGCCATTTGCTTCTACCTCCATTTTATTAATTACTTATACAACTAAACGTAAAATTGTGCTTGGTAAATATGGTTTCACCCTTTGTACTCTCTTCTCTTGAATTTTGTTTTATGTGTTTTCCTTTTCATTTGAGTCAAGTTCACATTGTTGAGGCATTTCATTATCATCACTCTAAACTAATAGCCACAGAGAAAATCATTCTCAACACCCTCTCAAAGGAATTCTTGCAAGGTGATACTTGTGTCATTCAAGACTCTAACAATTTCTAGTTGGTGATCTACTGACTAAGATACCCATCCATCAAAACAAATCGTCCTTGTGAATGTATTCATGCATAACAACTTATAATTAACAAGCAATGGATTCTCATAACACATAATGATGTTATAAACATTAACTTGTAAACAACGCATCCACATGGAAGGAAATGAAATCCACATTCCAAAGAGAGAACATAAAAACCACAATCAATCAAGCTACCTTGTTCCCATAATTGCCATGAACTGCTAGACTTTGTCTCAGTGTCCTCTACCTAGCTTATGCTGTGGGGTAAAAAATAAAAGTGAGAAAACCCAATGGAGAAGATATTCAATTAAGAACTGCAAAAGTTAACTTTTAACAGAAAGAAAAATTCAGCTAAAGTATACCTTACTACCTTTATATTGTTGCATCAACTTTTAGCCCATGATCAAATGTGACTTTGTCTAATTAGACAAACCAAATTACTAATGAGCTTTTTGTCCTAAGTGTACAAAT
This sequence comes from Pinus albicaulis, assembly GCA_034641835.2. Taxonomy (NCBI): domain Eukaryota; kingdom Viridiplantae; phylum Streptophyta; class Pinopsida; order Pinales; family Pinaceae; genus Pinus; species Pinus albicaulis. The sequence continues at coordinate 680,848,226 of CM076575.1, forward strand.
TAAGTGATCAAAGTTGGTTTGGTCTTGAATCTAAAAAATTAGTTAGTTGTCTTGGAGAGTAAAATGGAGAATGTGGGCATTTAATGTATAGTCCGGTATAATGGGCAGGCCAGGGTTTTAAACAGAGTTTGAGTCCCATATAAAGGGTTGCACTAAGATTGGAGGTATTGAGTGTTAGTGGTTACCAATTGGATACAAAGCAACGGACAACTTCAAGATATTGATATTGGGCCTGCAGATGATCATTTGAAGGAGATATTCCAGCTGTTCAAAGTCATTTATTTTATTCTTTTTTTTGGAGAATTGAATCAAGAAGTAGATCAGCTGTCAAAAGAGGCTCAATTTTTTCCAACTGGTCTTTATCTCCTTCAATGAAATGAAGGACAATGTTTCTTCATTGTCTGTTTCAGCACTCTACAACTACTTATCTTGCTTGTTTTGTGCTTATATAGTTTGGGACCACTATAGGCCCAGTAGCTCGAGTTGTAGCATTGTTTTTGGACTTTGGAGGCCATTAAAAGCCTCATTGCAGCATTTTTTTTGGACTCTAGAAACCATTTAGAGCCTTATTGGTTAGGTATTTTGTCGATGATATCATTGATATGTATTTCACTTGGTGCCATTTTGATATATGCACCCTTACATGGTATATAGATGAGAAGACTTTCTATATTTTGTCTCTAATGGTTTGGAATCATGGTTTATAATCTTAAATTTTTTTTGTCATTAAAAATTAATTATTTTATGTATTTTTTCCAATTATAATTTATTAAACCCGGTTCTATCGTAGTTTGATCTAGTTTTGGTTGGAATCATGGTTAGATAGGCAGTCAGTTCTGATTTTTAAAACTATGCTCATAGTAGATAAGATATAGAAAGATAAAGTACTACTTGGTATTTACCTCTCCCAAAATGTAACAGAACCATTGAAGGAGGAGCAAAGAAAGCTTTAAATCAAATCTTCAACGAAGAAAAGTAAACAAACATGCTTGATGTTTCCAGTCCTTAACAGAGATTTCTGAAGAAAATTTGCATTCTCTAAGATGAGTCCATACACCAATTCTTTTCTAAGGAACACCTCTTGGGGAAGTCCAAATGATTCTTCCCCATATTCGTAGATGACATCTCTAGTAAACCTGTTGGTGTAGACTAGTGCAACTCACCTTGGTGGATTTGAACTAGACACCTACTAGCACTAAACTAGTATAATGGCCAACAACTTTGGCGATAACTGGTTGAGCTAACCTCTTAGACTGATTTTGTGCACCATTTGTAGAACAGATAAGAATTTTCACTCGTAGTGCAGAAAGTGTCCTAAAACAAAATAATTTCTTGGGCTGATATCTTCTCAATAAGTCAAATTTTCTTACAGTATTTTTATTTGGGAAAACATGTGCTTCTTTTGTCAGCAATCTTGCATATTATGTTTTATTTCATAGCATTTTGCTTGAATGTGGAATTGTGTATCCTGTAATTGTCAATGTAAAGGAACAGTATGAACATGTTGGGTGTTTGACTTTTGTTGTGCAGCTTGAGAAGAACATTCAGCTCATTGCACTAGCAACAAGTTGGACTAAACATGTAGATGATTGGTACCTTCAATTTTCTGCTAGTCATAAAGGCACAAGTTCTGTTATCTCAGCTGCAAAACGAAGAGGTAATGGAAAGCAACCTCAGAAAAACAATGCTCCATAGTGATGGCTACTCCAAAGGATGCTAGAGCTTTGAAGATTGTTTATTGGTGTAAAGGTGGAAGGTTCTCCACCCAAGTACTTTAGTTACTGCGTGCAATAACAAAGCAAGCTGGATGACGAGGTGTGTGATTTTTTGTACATTGATTAATACATTCTAATTGACATTAATAATATTATCTCATCTTATTTCACTCTAATGTTACCACAATTTGTTTCATTCCAGAAGGATTAAGGAGAATACCTGGAATTTTTATGTATAAGGTTGTGATATCCCTAGAAGAAGTAGACACTATACTTGGAGGGAAGCTGCTGAAAGTTTTAGGACTGTGTCACTGCTTACACTTCAGGTTTGTCTGTATTTCTTTTGTATTTAGTTGCTCTAAAGAATTTCACATATACATGCAAATGCTTAAGGAATTTAAGATCTGAAATTATTTCATTTATAACTTGTTGAACACATTTATAGGTTAGGTATCTTGATGCTTATATCAAATGGAAAGATATTGTATACCCATAAGATCATTGTCCTGATTGTAAGGCTGTGGAAAAAGAGGGTGTTTATTTTAGGAATGCTACCTTTTGTGGGAAAATATATGAAGGTGGTGAGGCTAAGCATTTATTGGACATTTGAAACCTGTAAGACATTCCTATCTCTGTTGTCAAACATGGTAGAAAATTTGAAGAGACTGAAGGTAGCGTATTCCATGTTTCCTTCGATCTGTTCATATATCTGTGTTCCCTTTCATTATAATGTGATGGCTGTGTGATGTGCTGAAGTTTTCTGTTAATTTTTTGATTAATAAATAATGTTTGGCTTGAAGCAGGTTCGTGTTAGAAATGATTCTGGTTCGAAGCAAGTTTATGTTAGCAATGGGTATGTGAAGAAGGAAGTGACCAGGTGCAATCCTGTGTTATTGAATACAAAAACAATATAGATGTTGGCCTACTTGTTAGTCTCAGTATGTCCTAAAAAGAGTCTGATTCCCATTAGTCACGGGGATTATTCCTCCTTCAAGTGCTTCAGGAAGTTAATCAATGTAGAGGACACCATCATAGAATCCATAAGTAGCTGCAAGTATAACCGTTCTTCTCCTCATGGTTTACTCTAAACTAGCAGGTATTTCTCACCTTTGTATTTTAATCATTCAGCTGTTGCATCTTGTGCTTTGGGATTCTTCATTGGTAGTCACATGGACACATTGTATGAACCCATCACAACTACACTAATTATAAATGCTAATGAAAGCAGAGTATGGAGTCTGACTCACTACTGTTGTGCACCATAATCCCATGACTATTATTACCAAAAATACCAATTCTAACTACTAAAAAAGATAGAGGATGGCCTATTAGCTTATGTAGAGGAACACCACATAATTCTCGTTTTACCTTTTCAAATATTTTATGACAAAACTTTGATTGAGAGTATCTATTCAGCCAAATTTTCCCAACTCTAGCACCCTTGCAAGTGAGACATCCCATAGTCCCCTAGGGGATGATTAAGAGTATATATTCAACCAAATTTTCCCCATACTATCACTTACCCAAGTGAGACAGTGCACCAGGGACAATTAAGAGTATCTATTGAGCCAAATTTACCTTAAGACTCGAACCTACCTAGGTGAGAAAGCCCACTAAGGATCGATTAAGTAAGAGTATCTATTCAACCAAATTTTCCGAGGGACTTTCACCTGAATAGGTGAGATAGTCCATTAGGAGCAATTAAGAATATCTACTAAATTAAATTTTCCAAATACTTGCACCTAACCAGGTGAGCTAGCCCACTAGGGGCAGTCAAGAACATCTACTCAGCTAAATTTTCCCAAGACTTGCACGTACCCATGGGACTCTGGCTAAGGAACAAAAACACCCTTGTTTCACCACCCATCCAAGCTTAGATTGACTTGATTTTGTATCTCAGTATTCAATTGATGCATTTTAACTAAATATTCCTCTTCTGTTTTTCCTATAGTTGGTGAAATTTCTGGTATAGGATTTGGAAGTCAGAGGATAATCTGATAAAAGTAACTAGAACCTTCCCATGGGACATCCTGCTAGGGTGATTAAGACTATTTATTCATAAAACATTTCCCAAGGCTTGCTGCTACCCAATTGAGAAGGCAGTCAAGAACATCTACTGAGCTAAATTTTCCCAAGACTTTCACGTACCCATGGGACTGTAGAAATTTGAATAATTTACTGAATTATTCACCGATATTATCCTGATTACACACTATTTAAGCTTCATGCATAATACATAACCTCTTCTACAATTGATCATCAATATGTGGAAATAGAAACAGTCGCATGCGCACATAAACACAATAGTCAAGCACACATAAACACAAGAAGTACTGGGAAAGAAATAGCCGAAAACCCCCTAACTATCCGTATAATATAATGATAGAGAACATGTAACAATACATAGCACAAAGCTCTCATGTACTTGCAAGATTATCTCACATGCTACACACAAACTAGCACAGAAGATGAATAAGTCACGGTTCAAATCTCCTCCACAAGTCCCCACTCGCCTCATCGCGCAATCCAAGATGAATAATGATGAGATCCAAGTTTGAATCGCCTTAGCTTGTACTGCGCAATCCTCATTGGTAATCTCAATCAATGTGTGTGCAAATCTCATGCACAACCATAGTCACAACTAATAGTAGACTCACCCTTTCACCCACCTCTAACACTGGTCTCCACTGAACTGTCCATGCATTGCGCTGAATCGATGTGTTCTTTAGTTGATTTATGAGTTAATAATAAGTGAATTAATCATAATTAATTCACACCACTCATCACTAGTGTATTTTTCAAATATACTAAATACAACTAGTTCAACTAAGTTAAACCGAACACAACTCCACCAAATGTCTCATCAACTCCACCAAACTCTACCACATGAGTTCTAACTAAAGTCAACCATGCAATAGCTCAACTAACCCTCGTAGTGAAAAGCATATTTCCTTCGTCACTCTGCATGTGCCACATCCAAGCATCAAACTCAAGTGCTCCAAGAGGATAAGATAATGTTTATAGTCTAAATATTATTAAGGGTTAATAATATTTGACTCGTTCTATTTTTTAGTCTCGATAGTCTAAAAATAGAAACTGCCTCAATGTCTAAAAATAGAGGTCCATCTATTTTTACCAACTCGACCACTCATCCATAAATAGCATCCCGCAACTCATGACCATGATCCATATGTCTAAAAATAGTACATAGTCTAAAAATAGACTTTGCGACAAAAATCACCAGGTATTTCCCACCTCAGTTTTTGGTGATCACTTTCCAACTAGATCCGTAAGATGTTTCAAGATGCCTCCTTCATTTTTTTCTTGTTGCAAATCTTCAACACTCCCTCTCAACAAGAAAGGACTATCTTTGCATGCGACATGCAACTCCATGCATTTGCCCCGAAACTTCACAAGCGCTCATGCAACTCCATGCATCCCGCTCTACAACTCTTCCGAAACCGAATAGGATCCAAACAACTCAATCAATATGATACATCTATCATCAAATTCTTCGACTTCGCTGGTACCAACCACATGTCATCAAGAACCACCGCACCGTTGAACTCTCGCACCCATGCACTCCGCACTTGCTCAACTTTGATCCGCGCTCCAAGATCCGACATCGTCACTTTGAACTTCCCGCATCAATCCAAGTGATCATGCTGATCGCTGCACTCGGGGCACCTCGTAGCCGTAGTTCAATCTGCAGAGATCCACACCATCTCATGAATCCTCGCCCATCTCCTCTTGGGATTATTCATGCATGTCGCCCCCACCTCACACCGGTGGTATAGCCGCAGTGCACTCCCTCCGCCCATCCGGCATGAAATTTTCTCTACATGAATGGTTTCTTCCACTCCATGATCCTCATCTTGTGGTTGCTCCACATCCCGAGGTTCTACTCTTACCTCGCCGATGCAAAACTTGCTCCTCAAGCATCAATTGCATGCCTTTCTCCCTCATGAAATGATATCCCGTCGCACAACAGCTTCACGATCGTGCCCGAAAAATACACATGATAGTTGTGGGGTGTATCGTTGTATCCTAAAAATATCCCAACCTCTCGCGGTCAGATCCAGCCCTTCTTTCTTCGGCATCCTTCGTCACATGCATGTAGACAGTAGCCAAAAATCCTCAAATGGGAAATATCAGCCTCTTGCCGAGAAAACGCTCGTCCGGCGTACTCATGCCAAGTATCTTAGGGAGGACAACCGTTCGCACATATACCGTAGTATTGCATGCCTCCATCCACAAGTTGAAAGGGGTAGGCCCCGATCATGCAACATCGCTCGTGCAAGACCCACGTAGTTCGCTCGTTCTTCCGCCGCAACCCCGCTCTACTCGTGCAGGCGAGGTATGAGCTCTCTCCGAATCCCTTCGCGCTCGCAAAAGTCCTTGAATTCACAGCAGATGAATTCACCACCATTTTTCACTCCTAAGAGCCTTCACATGCTTCCGATTCCTTCTTAACCAACTCCTTGAATCTCACTGCAACTTTGAGTATGTCCCTCGCTTTTCTTCACATGAAGAAGATCCAACACTTCGAGAAAAAATCATCAACAAATATCACATAGTACTTGTGCTTTGCATATCGAAGCCACCGAGAAAGGTCCACACACGTCCGTGTGGATTCTCTCAAGGATCATCGTGGCGTGACTATCCTTCTCATGAAAGGTGGCTTTCACAAATTTTCCTGCTAGTACACCCCTAGAAACAGATCCGACCGTGCAAGAGTGCCCTTAGGAAGCCCAAGAGAAATCGACAGCAAAGATCTTCAAAGCTCCCGACGGATGAAGGTGGCCCCACTTCGGTGCCACACCACACCATCATCTCGCCTACTCCTTCCGCCTTGCATGCCATTGCCGTGTCATGTACCATCTACTCACCCGTACCGATAAAGGTTCTCGACTCGAACCCCTATCTTCAGTGGTTTCACTCGCCTGTCTTACCGCACAGAAAGCTTTTCCCTCGCCGAAGACCACATCATACCCCTTTGTCTTCCAACATCGCTGACTGTAGATCATATTCTTCATCAACTCCCGGAACATGAAATACTTCCTTTAATACGAAGGGCTTTACCGTACTCCCTCTCAAAGGAAATGGTACCGATACCGGTCGCATCGTATCTACCAACATCGCCCATATCGATGTGCACTCCAAGATCTTTCTCCTCCCGCATCCGAAAACAAATCCCGATCTCCGTCATGTGAAATGACACACCATTGTCCAAGAACCATACCGATCCCATCACACTTGAAACCAAGCATGTGATCGGCCGAAAAAATCTAGCTCAAACTCGGGAGGCCAATGCCTCTCCCACCGCATCCCAAGAGCTTCTCTTATTTTTCTTTTCTTCGTTTTGAAAATTTGTGGCATAATGTCCATGTTGGTGACAAGAAAGCATCTTCTACCTTGACATGTCTTGCTTCTTGCCTTTCGCACCGCACGCAGAAGGTTTCTTGCTCTTCCCCTTCTTTCTTTGGTAGCCAAAGCGCAATTTTCTTCATCGATGCCTTTGATGAAGATCCGTCCCCGGTAGTCCGCCTTATCTCCTCTCGCATGGAGATCCGACTCAAAGGCGCTCATCCTGACAACTTCTCCCCGACCATCGATGTGAGTCCCGATAGGAATGCCAACTTCTTCTAAGACCAAGGAGAGCCAAGTCCACCAAGTCCCTCATCATCGACAAATACCCCCACACTTCCCATCATTCGTATTGAGTTAACTTCGTGAGGTATTTGGCGATACTGCCACCTCTTCTCCACCTTTTAATGTTTCTCGAAGTTTATCCTTGAGCGCGTCAACTTCCTCCTGGGTCGCTCTTGCCTCGAATAGATCTTTCAACGCTTTCTCCCACATCAAGTATGGAGAAGCTTTTCCATGCAGTCGAGCACAATGTGATCCTTCACGCCCTCCAACGTAATCCTTCCCGACATTTCGCCATCTTCTCTTTGCCGCTGCCTCAACTCTGAGCAAATCGTCTGGGTAGGGCTTTGGGACCTCGCATCTATGAACTCCTTCAGCCCCGTTATCATCTAGTACCACCTCCATTCTGTCCTTCCATGCATCATACTCCGAACCGCCTTCTCAAGGGCATACTGAGCTGCAAACCGCTGAAAGACATTTCAACTCCGACACCAAGAAAACAAACCGTTGCAAAATTCGAATTCCAAGCTCAAAACTCAATCGCTTCTAGATCCGTGAGAAAAATTATTTCTAGCACAAGAGATCAAATCGTGAGCGCATCGACTATATCACCTTTTCGTACAGGGATGGATCCGTAGACGCTACCCGCTCGTTACGTACCTCGTCTCATCAAATAAATTGTAATCACCGTTATAGATACATGATCAATTCTTTCCTCCCGACATTTCTTGTATAAATTTGAATAATTTGTTGAATTATTCACCGAGATTATCCTTATTACACACTATTTAAGCTTCATGCATAATACATAACTCCTTCTACAATTGATCATCAATATGCGGAAATAGAAACAAGCCGCATGCGCACATAAACACAATAGTCAAGTACACATAAACACAGTAAGTACTGGGGAAAGAAATAGCTGAAAACCCCCAACTATTTGTATAATATAATGATAGAGAACATGTAACAATACATAGCACAAATATCTCACAGCTCTCAACACCATCTCACATGCTACACACAAACTAGCACGGAAGATGAACAAGTCACGGGTTCAAATATCCGCCACAAGTCCGCCCTGCTTTCACCGCGCAATCCAAGATGAATAATGATGAGATCCAAGTTCGAATCCCCTTGTATTGTATCGTCACAACTCATTGGCAATCTCAATCAAAGTGTGTGCAAAATCTCATGCACATCCACATAGTCACAACTCGATAGTGACTCACCCTTTCACCCACTTCTAACACTCGGTCTCCACTAAACTCGTCCATGCATCAGTAGCTAAACCGATGTGTTATTTAGTTGCTTATGAGTGATAATTAGTGAATTAATCATACTGACCATATAATTCATCACCACGTCGTCACTATTGTCAGCTTAGACTAAATACAACTAGTTCAACTAAGTTAAACCGAACACAACTCCACCAACTATCTCATCAACTCCACCAAACTCTCGCCACATGAGTTCTAACTGAAGTCAACCATGCAATAGCTCAACTAACCCTTAGGAAAGCGTATTTCTCCGTCACAATGCATGTGCCACATCCAAGCATCAAACTCTAAGCGTCTGCAAAGAGATAAGATAATGTTTATAGTCTAAATATTATTAAGTGGTTAATAATATTTTAATGTTCTATTTTTAGCTCGATGTACTAAAAATAGAAAACTCAGTCAATGTCTAAAAATAGAGGTCCATCTATTTTTACCAAATCGACCAATCATCCATAAATAGTATCCCCGCAACTCATAGACCATGATCCATATGTTTAAAAAATAGACATAGTCTAAAAATAGACTTTGCGGCAAAAATCACTTGTGTGGCCCCCACCTAGTTTTGGTGATCACTTTCCAACTAGGATCAGGAAAGATGTTTTAGGATGCCTCCTTCATTGTTTCTTGTTGCAATCTTCAACAGGGACTCTAGCTAAGGAACAAAAAAACCCTTCTTTCACCACCCATATAAGTGTAGATTGACTTGATTTTTCATCTCGATATTCAATTGATGCATTTTAACTAAATATTCCTCTTCTGTTTTTCCTATAGTCGGTGAAATTTCTGGTAAAGGATTTGGAAGTACGAGGATAATATGATAAAAGTAACAAGAACCTTCCTATGGGACATCCTGTTAGGGCAATTAATACTATCTATTTATAAAAAAATTCCCAAGACTTGCAACTACCCAATTGAGAAGGCCCACTAGGGACGAACCTACTAAGGAAATTGAGAATATCTATTTAGAAAAAAATTTCCAGGACTTGCAACTACCCAGGTGAAATAGCTAACCGGAGACAAACATGTTTAGGGGAATTTGAACCTTGGTTTGGGAATAAAAGAACCCCTATTTTACCAACGAACTAAATGCCATTCAACTTTTCTTTGAATCTGTGTGTGTATGTGTTTTTATTTTCAACCCTTTTCTCTCTTTATGCTTCTTGTATGTGCTCTTGGAAAATTTGACGCAAGTTCAAACCCACTGGAACCATCCATGCAAATTTTGTACTATCCCCATAGCCAAGAACATATTGTACTAGACTCAGAGAACTAAGAGATATATCTTTTCCATGTCTATCTTTATGTTCACATATGGTCCTCGATTCAATTTGTTGTTGGTTATCACATTCACTACTACAATATATAGTCAAATGCTAAAAGAGTTTGGCTATGGAAACTAGATCATTTATCACCTAAGCAGCTCAACTTGTTCTTTTTTTTCCCTAGACTATTTACAATGCCTACAAGGCTCTTGGAAACAATGAGTGGTATCGTTGCATTTCAAGGCTATAGAGAACCCCTTGATGACAGTGATTGAGTATGAAAATAAAATAGTTAATCACCTAGACAACTTAATTCACTAAGATGCTAAGTCTTTTTAATCTCCTACAATACGATGGTTTTTTGTATTAGGGAAATAATATGTTGTCATTTTTTGTTTTAAATCACCATGACAATGGTCATTAAATTTATGAAAGGGTTCAAAGTTATGGCACTTTGTAATATCAGTTTTCTAAATGCAAGCCATATTCTTGTAAATTATGTTCCCAAAAGTTTTTTTATACTGAAAAATAGAGGCAAAATTATCAATGGGAAATAATTAATCATTTTGCAATCCCCTCAAAGTGTTTTAAGGTCTGGTCTCATTTTCCCTCACCACCATCGTATTAGTCAACCAGCTAAACATCTTCATAAAATTATAAATTGTTCAGATAAATGGGTTCTTTCAATGACAGCATAACCGTAAACCTGCATCTATCACTCAAAATCTTTACAAATGATAGGGCATCTTTCTACCTATGGAAGAGAAACTCTAGCATTAAATAGAGAAGCATTATTTTGGTCCTATAATATAATTAGAGCTTTAAAAATAATAATATATTTACACAAGGGACATTCAAAGATAGTAGTGTAGCACCAGCCCAAAATTCATAGACTTCCTCTTTTTTTATTTTGTCTTTGACATGTACATTAATATAAAAGTACTAACACTCACCTATTCCATATTGGTGTAGGATACAAAGATTCATAGCACAAATATGCATATTTAACGTCTTGATTTATTGATTGGGGCATATGCATATTTTTCTCATGTAATAGTTAAACTTAGTTCGTATAAATTACAATCTCAAAGTTGTTCTAAGACTTCTTACAGAATGGAATAAATGTATTCTACTTATATGTTTGGTACTTCCCAACACTTCATTTACACCTCCACCCGATTTCATAGCTTCTATAACCATTAGGTAGGTACATGCAACTTTGATGTTATTTTTATTTTTTATTAAAATATTTGCCAAGACTTTACAAAGTTTTATAATTTCTCAAAAATTGTATAATTTATAATTTATAAAGTTTCAAGGTTTATTTTTTTTTTTAAATTCTAGTTCTTTAAAGGGTGCTAGCTCACTTTCTTTACAAGCAGGAGGTTAGTGGTTTGATTCCATTGTGCCCTAATATTCATATGGAATGGTGACGAAGACTCTTTTGACCATCACCAATGAGCTTATGGTGACATTTTTTGACCCTCACCAAAATATGAAATGGTGAGGGTCAACGACCGCCACCATATATATGCATCAATAGCGACATCCATGAAAGGTCCATCACCATAAATCATTATTGTTTAAATGAAATGGTGACGGTCACTATCCATCATTATAATCATTATTCGTGACGAACCTTGAATGTCAGCACAACACCTATACTTTGGTGACGCCACCTTTGGTGACGTTCAAATTTTTGGTGATGGAGGCTAAGGTCTGTCACCATTGCTAATATAAAATCATGACGGTCACTTTCTGTCATTATAAATCATTACTCGTGATGAACCTTGAATGTCACCACATTACTTATATTTTTGGCGACACCACCTTTGGTGACGTTCAGTTTTTGGTGACGAAGGCTCTTTTGACCATCACCAATGAGGTTATGGTGACATTTTTCAACCCTCGCTGATATCATTTTTTCTTGTAGTGTTAGAAATGAAGTCAACTAACATCATATATATGTTCACATAATTAAAAATAAATACAAGATAACATAAAATGAATAATCTATAACACCAAATACAAAAATGAATGATCTATAATATCCAACATTAAATTTCATTGTTTAATAAGTTTTATGATAAAGTGGAATGCTAGAATTATAGAAAAACCCATATTGTATTAATAAGAATAAGAATCTTAAAATTACAGCAGAAAAAAGGAAAAAAAAATAAAAAAAATAAAAAAAAAATAATAATAATAATTAATTTTCATGTAAAATAAATTTTTATATTAAAGATGAATATTATACCTAAAAAAATAGATAAAGAAAATGTAATAGAGCAACATTCTATGGGGCAAGACAATAATAGGCTTAATAGCAGTGTCCCAAAATCATTGTGTTAGTGACATCCTACCGAATTAGATTGCAAATCATTGTGTTATTGGCGTCATATTTAATGAGATTGCTATAAATAAAGATGGGTTTGTGTGAATTTTATGCATTTTATTTAATTACCACAACTACATTAGAAAATGAGATAGTAATGACATAAGGATTTTTCATATGAATATTTTAACAATTGAAATGATTTTACCAAATATTGTTCAATATTTAAATCAAATAATAATATTAATATTAGTTATTTTTAAAGTGAATATGAATAATTAGTAATAAAGTTGTTATTAATAATAATATTAAATATTTATTAAATTTAATATTAATATTAAAGTTTAATATTTAATAATGATATTAATTATTGAGGTTTATTAATATTTGATATTAATAATTGAGTATGGTTAAATATGATTATCTATAATTGATTATGGTTGACCATGTTTTATCAATGTTGACCATGGTTAATCATGATTGATTTTCATATTGAGAAAATCCTATAATAAATCTTAAAATAACTATTATAAAGAAAGGTATATAAATCTTACGATAAATATTATAAATGGTAAAATAAACATGGTCTAATTATGGTCGCATTTTCATATTGAGACAATCAAGTTTGTTATAATGCAACGTTAGACCATGGTTGACCATGATTAACCATCATTGACAAAAATAGTCTCAATATGAAAATTAAGCATGGTTAACCATGGCCAATCATGGTCTTACGTGGCATTGTGATAAAGATTGTCTCAATATGAAAATCAACCATGGTCAATCATGGTCACATTGTGATAAATATTTTCCCTTGGCCCAACATCACATTATGACAACCATAATCATCTATGGTAAACCATGGTCCAACGTCACATTGTGATAAAGATTTTATCAATATGAAAATCAGCCATGGTAGATGATGATAAAAAATGGTCCAACATTGTGTTCTAACAAATATTGTGTCAATATGAAAATCAATCATGGCCAACCATGGTCCAACATTGCATTGTGACAAAGATTGTGTCAAATATGAAAATAGACCATGGTCAGCAATGGTTAACCATGTTTATTTTAGAATTTATAATATTTATCTTAGGGTTTATATACAGTGGTTTTATAACATTAAACCATTTCATTTAATATTATTTCCATGGGTTTATAATCCCTTACATTTTTAGTATTCATCCCTTGTGTTTATTAGTCCATTGGGTTTACAATATCAATCTCTTGGGTTTATTCATAGGGTTCATATTCATAGGGTATACCATTATTCATAGGGTTTATAATATTAATCTTATGTTTTAATATAAATCTCTTCGATTTATAATGTTGGTCTACCCTGGTCAACTATGGTCCAACATCACATTGTGACAAAGAATGTTTCAATATGAAAATCAACCATGTTCAACCATCGCCAATCATGGTCGGCTTCAGGCTCCACTTTTATGGTCCAATACCACATTGTGACAAATATTGTCTAAATGTGAAAATCAACGATGGTCAACCATCGTCAACCATGCTCAATCATGGCAGACCATGGTCCAATGCCACATTGTGACAAAGATTGTCTGAATATGAAAATAAACGATGGTCAACCATAGCCAAACATGTTCAGTCATGGTCAACCATTGTCAACCATGGTCAACCATTGTCAACCATTTTCAACCATTGGAAATCGTTGTCAACCATGGTCCAATGTCACATTGTGACAAAGACTCTCTCCATATGAAAATCAACCATTGTTAACCATCGTCGACCATGGTCCAATGTGACATTGTGACAAACATTCTCTCCATATGATCAATCATATTCAGTCATGGTCAACATGGTCAATCATGATCAATCATTTTCAACCATGGGAAACCATGGTCAAATGTCACATTGTGACAAAGATTGTCTCAATATGAAAATCATTCATGGTGAATATGAAAATCTACCATGGTTAATCACACTCAACCATGGTCCAACATCACATTGTGATCAAGATTTTCTTAATTTGAAAATCAACCACAGTCAATCATCACCAACCATGGGCAACCATGGTTAATCATGGTTAATGATTGGAAATAACCATGGTCACATTGTGAGAAAGATTGTATCAATTTGAAACTTAACTATGGCCCAACATCGCATTATGACAAAGATTCTCTCAGTATGAAAATCAATCATTGTCAACCATGGTCCGTTGTCACATTGTGACAAAGATTGTCTCAATATGAAAATCAACCATGATCAACTATGGTCAACCATGATTTTTTTAGGGTTTATAACATTTATCTTAGGGTTTATATACCTTGGGCTTACAATATTAATCCTTTATGTTTTTAGTATTAGTCCCTTACATTTATTAGTGTCTTAGGTTTACAAACAGATCACTCCCTTGGGTTTATTAACATAAGGGTTCATATTCCTAAAGGTATAACATTATCTGTAGGGTTTATGATATTAACTTAGGCTCTAATATAATTTTCTGGGTATAATATAAATTTCGTGGGCTTATAATATTAATCATAGGTTTATATCTATAGGTTTTAATATTAAGTCTAGGGTTTACAATATTAATCCCTTGGGTTTATTAATTTAAAAACATGGTTCAACGTCACTATCTGTGACAAAGATCGCCTTAATATGAAAATCAACCAAGATCAATCATCATGAACCATGGTAAACTATTTTTCAATGTCATATTGTGACAAAGAATGTCTCAATATGAAAATCAACCATGGTCAACCATGTTCCAACATCTCACATTGTGACAAATATTTTCTCAATATGGAAAGTTAACCATAGTCATCATAATCCATCCATGGTTGCACCAATGTCAATCTATCGACAAAACATGGTTAACCATGGTCCCACATCGCATTGTCACAAATATTCTCTCAATATGAAAATCAATCATGGTCAACCATGGTCCGACGTCGCATTGCGACAAATATTGTCTCAATATGAAAATAAGCCATGACCAACCATGGTCAACCATGTTTGTTTAGGGTTTATAATATTTATCTTAGGGTTTATATACCTTGGGTTTATAATATTAATCCTTTGAGTTTTTAGATTTTTAGTATTCATCCCTTGCATTTATTAGTGTCTTAGGTTTATAATATTAGTCTCTTGGGTTTATTAATCTATTGGTTGATCTTCCCAAGGTATAATATAATTGATAGGGTTTATAATATTAATCTTAGTGTTTAATATAAATCCTTTGGGTTTATAATCCATTGATTTTATAATATAATTTCCTTGGATTTATAATATTAATCATATGGTTTATATTCCTAGGATTTAATATTAAGCCTAGGGTTTACAATATGAATTCCTTGGATTTATTAATTTTAGTATTTATATCCATAGGGTTTAATTTTATCTCGTTGGGTTTATAATCCCTTAGGTTTTTAATATTAATCCCTTTATTTTATTTATTTATTTCATTTTTATTTTTTTAGACTAATCCTAATATTTCCATTTTTTTCTCCTCCCATCCCAGCCACGGGTTTCAAACTGGTGACCTTGGATACGGAGTGTCTTAACAACGCACCCCATCACTAACTGCTCTACACCACATGGGAAAAAGGTAGTGGGCTTTTGCCTCGGTTTAGTCTAACTACTTGCACAACGAGCCACGACCTTGCTCAGGATTGAACACGAGACCGAACCATCATAACGAGGCCGACCTTACCACTCTCCCGCCACCAACGACCTTTAATCCCTTGATTTTATTAATCACTTGGTTCTATAATATTAATCATTACAAGGTCCATGATATTGATATTAAGTTTTAACTTTTATTTTAGGGTTTATAATATTTATCTTAGGGTTTATATCCCTTGGGTTTATAACATCAATCCCTTAGGTTTAATATTATTTGCTTGTGTTTATAATCCCTCGGGTTTTTAGTATCAATCACTTTGCTCTATTAGTCCCTTGAATTTTTAAAACCAAGGGTTTAATACCATAATATTATAATGGTAAAAAAATTATCCATTGTTAGATTGTCACAAACATTATCTCAATATGAAAATTAGGGTAATAATCATTGTCACAAGGTTACATAACATTGTAATTTATTCAATGTCGCATTGTTACATTAAAAAACTTGGGTTCGATAACGTTTATAATATTAGAGTCTTTAAATATTTTTTTATAACATTAAAGTTTAATATTGAGTTTATAATTTATTGTATTACGGTTTATGACATTAATCTTAGGGTCTAATATTAATCTCTTATTTTTATCAATCCCTTGGGTTTTTAATATTAAGCCCTTGGGTTTTAATATTAAGCCCTTGGGTTTTTCAATTGCGTTAGGTTTATAATATTAATCCCTCGGGGCTTAAAAATTATTCCTCTCGCTTATAATGCATTGAGTTTATAATGTGAAACTTTAGGTTTATTAATACATTGGCTTTATACTATTAATATCTTGGGTTTATAATACTTAAACCTAAGGTTTACACATTTATCCTAAGATTTATATTCCTAGGGTTTTAATATTAATCTTAGGTCTAATGTTATTCTCACGAGTTTATAATCTCTCGCATTTTTATATTACTCTCTTGGGTTTATTAATCTCTTGTGGTTTATAAATATTGATCCTAGGGCTCAATATTAATCTTAGGGTTGAATATTAATCTCTTTAGTTTATAATCCTTAGGCTTATAATATTCATTCTTCTCTGCTTCAAAAACGGACCAAATCCTAACGATGTAATTAATCCCAAACACATCATTATTTACGTAATATAAATCCATTTGTTTTATAATATTTATCCTTTACTAAGAATAATTTAATAATTAATTACTAATTATTATTACTAATTATAATTATTAATTATTAATAATTATTAATTACTAATTATTATTATTAATTATAATTATTAATTATTAATAACTAATATTAATTATTAATAATTAATAATTAATAATTTTATATTTTTTATATTAATATTTTTATTATTTTTAACTATTAATATCTATATTTATATGATTTATTAATTATTTAATTAAAAGTAATAGATAATAATAAAATTATTAATATTAATATTAATATGAATAAATAATAATAAATATGATTTACCACGGCCAGTTGATAACCAATACAAAGTTAATGATTAACTCATTTCTGTAGCACATAGGGGCAAAGTAATAACAATGCAATTAGTGGTACAGACTTTGGCTTCCCATTGCACAAGCGGTTATAATTATCTTAACGTATTTCATTTTGCTCACTGCAACGAAGATTCACAAATATTTAATTTGTGGTTGGTGAGATTTGTTGGGCTAAGTTTGAGTAATTATGCTATAATAGTTCCCGATTTGAACAAATTTACACATACATTTGAACGGACTTCGTTCAGCAATGACACAATGGGCTGCATTTGAAAAGTAAGCAGTTCAGTCTATAATATATATATTATTTGTCTCTAACCTATGCATTACTTGATTTGTGCTTACAGCCAATAGTTGGTGTAAGTCTAAGCAGTGAATAATTATAATACTTAACTGATAAGACTGTAAAGCATCCATCCATTGATTAGACTGCTTTATTGAGCGATGTCAGTGTCGTTGGAATTTATAAACACATCGGGACTGAGTCTAGGTATGCCGGTAGCGGCTCTCTATCAGTCACTCAATAAAGCAAATAGTAAATAACTGCGCGTTGATGGCATCAAAACATGTGCATTTAAGTTTCCTCGTTATGCAATGGAAAATTTGTTTGATGAGACCAAAACATGTCCATTATAACTCATCGACTAGGTGTCTGTCCACGTTACATGAAAGAAATAGAAAACCTGTTTTGCCAACTCCATTCATGTCTGTCTTTTGACGAATTGCATTCGGGACGATTATCACTATAACTTGATAACGACATGACGACGTTTTTTCCTTCCGGGAATGGATGGATCCGAGGAAGGTTGATGTATTTTCTGTACGATGCTTTTTCTAGCTTACAAAATATCCTATAAATACATATACTAGCTTCAAACCTAGTATCAGCCTATTACTTCTCTTCGCTAGCTAGAAACTTATTTTTTCATCTGGAATTTCGCATAGGCTCTATAATTATTATTTACTGACTATCTAAGGGTTTCTTCATATTCAAATCGTGATAGTGCAGTTTTCATCAGTATTGAAACGGCGATGGCGAAAACCAATCGGTATCTCGGCCGTTCTGTGCTATATTACTTTGGTGCCAGTCTTTAGCAGCGGGTGTTAATGGGGCTCTTGAGGTGGGTTTCTACGATCACAGTTGTCCAAAAGCGGAATCCACTGTGTTCGAGGTTGTGAGAGATGCATTCTTAAACAGCTCTAGAAGTAGCCTCGGACTCATGAGTGATGCATTTCCAGTGATTGTTTCGTCAGGTAGGCTCCAATATTCCATCATTACATTTTTTATAAATATATCAACATCCATTAATTTCCGAAAAATGCAGTTTTCACAGTCCTTCCGAATGCTTTCTGCTATTTCTGGACGTTTCACAGTCTACAACTACAGTTTTCTTTGTCCCTACATGCCCATTTAGATATATAGTGCTTGTACTTATCGTTTTATATTGTCAGCATCTACTCACAATGTGTAACTCACGGGTCCAATCGTAACGCAATTATAAGTTATATTTAGTGTGTTTGAATGTTGAAATCATGTGAGCTTTCAGGGATGTGATGGGTTCTGTTCTGATAGACTCCACTGCCAACAACACTGCCGAGAAAGATAGTCCTGTTAACAATCCGAGCCTTCACGGATATGACGTCATTGACAGAGCGAAATCGAGATTAGAGACCATCTGCCCGAACACTGTTTCTTGTGCAGATATCTTAGCATTTGCTGCTAGAGATAGCTCAAAGCTGGTAAGCATCTCACAAATTATAAAAAGTTGCAAATCTATGGCAGAAGCTTCCACAACCCTTTAAAGTTTTATTAATTTAATGTTTTGAACCGTTAGTGACTGGAGAGATTTAATTGTTTAAGGCATGTTGAATGAAGAATCTTATAAGCTATTTAAATTTTCTTTCCTCAAATGGTTTAAATACAGTTACGAAAAAATACAAATGACTTTGGAAGTTACTCATTGTATGACACCAAGGCAGGCGACATTGTATTCTAATTTAACCCTGAAACAGATTTATTGATCAGTTATTGATGTATGATACCACAGGCAGGCGACATTCTGTATTCATTTAACTCTGAAACAGATTTATTTACTGTTATTGACAAAAAAATGTTGAACAGCCAATAATTATTATATAATTGATCACATACATCGCCATATAAACTTACTCTGCTGGGATGTTCCTGCTAGACAGTGCCTTGCAGATGCGACAAATATACCCGCTCCTACACTTCAACGTAAGCCAATTGACACAGAGGTTTGCAGCCAAAGGTTTATCCCAGGAGGACATGGTTATACTCTGTACGCATACAATTTTTTCGAATGTGATTGTTGTTGTTATATATATGGTTGTGAAGTAAGTTCTGCATATGCAATAAGACTTCAGATACTTAGAGTAAAACAGTAATCCGCACAATAGTTATAGTAAAGATATTTGAATGATAGTAAAAATATTACAATTTGAATGTTCATGATTGTAATTTGTAATGTTGATCCATGATGGGGTGTATTTATGCAGGAGCACACTCAATTGGCGTCTCTCACTGCTCTCTCATTCGTGAGCAGGCTCTACAACTTCAGCAGCACTATTCCGACCGACCCATCTCTTGATCCTAACTATGCTGCTCTACTCATGAGAAGTGTCCTCAGGGCAGCCCCAACAACAACATCACGACGGTGCTCATGGATACTGTTACGCCTGAAACCCTGGACAATCTCTACTACGACGGCCTTGAAAAATGAATCGAGGTTTGTTTACCTCCGATGCAGCACTGCTTTTCACAGATACAAACACCGCAACTGTGGTCAACGCAAGTGCTGGGAGCTATAACTCGCGAACGTGGCAGCAAAACTTTGCTGCTGCCATGGTTAATATGAATGATTATCGAACCTGATCAGGCAACGAGGGAGAAATTCGTAGTAAATGCAGTGTTATCAATAGCTGATAAGCAAAGGGAATGTTAAAATAGTTAATTAACTTCAGCATGAAGAGTGAGGAAATCATTCAAGTTAAGAATGGTTAGAAAATCATTGTGTATTTAGACAGAGTAATTGACATTTATGTGATTAATATAAGAGGGCAGCTCATGTACTTTTCGTGTGTAAATTATTTGTGCCTTTATTCTTTTGTTTTTCCAACAAATTGTTAGGTTGAAAGCGAAATTGCTACCAGAGATAAAGTTCCGACTCCAACAATTATCGATATGTAAAAAGAAAGGAAAAAAATTTTCACCATTTAAACGCATCCCGTAGTCATGGTACAATTCTACTAAAGAACCACGTTACAGATCGAAAACTTGCAGCAATTTGCATGTACGCCGACAACCTTGTTTATTCGTTGCATTACGAGAATAACGCGGAACAGTCAAATTGAATGGAGTGTTACACGCAGTGCATATCAGCATCAAAAGCATTAGCGCAAACATTATTTTTTAAAAAAGGTTGAAGTCAAAGTTCTAAAAAACTCTCGTGGACTTTGCTTTTTTCGATATAGTACGTGAGGGTTTATGAGATAAGATAATTCAAATTTTTTGGTTTTATAAAGTTTTTCTCATAAAGGTTGCTTTGAATACGTGGAGTGATTTTATTCAAACGAGATTTTAAAATGGGTATTTTTCGAAAGTCATTTTGAAAATTTAAATTGGAGTTTTATAATAAGGTTTTTCTTAAAAAGAGTTAATTATAAAAGATTACTTTTTTTATAAAAAAAATTTCATAAAAAAAATTATAGAAATAAAAATTTTGGGTTTTATTATAAGGTTATTTTTTTGAGTTTTTGTAAAACTTACAAAAGAATAAATTTAGGGTTTTATAAGAGAAGTTAATTTTTTTTATGAAAGATGGCAACAAGTAGTTTCAAGCCACACTTTCCTTTCTTTCATAGGGAAAGATTATGATGTGTGGGCCATTAAGATGGAGATCATTTTAAAAGCGTATAATGTTTGAGATCATGTAAGGTTTGGGGTTTGCAGAACCTCAAAATGATGTAGAAGAACGAGTCCTCGCACGCAGAAGAGAAAAAGGGAAACAAAGACAAAAGGATAATTCACAAGTGCTGTTTTATCCACCAGGGAGGGACCGAGCAATGTCTGTAAGATAATGATCACGTCTTCAAGAAAGTGAAGCAAGAGAAACTTTGGCTACAAGCTATCAAGGTATGGTCAAAGTCAAATATTAACAATGCGTGAATACTAGGAGAGATTTTGAAAAATTTGAGATGAAGGGAGGTGCAGGATATTGATTCTTTCATGAATCAGTCAGGTTTGTAGTAAATTAGTTAAAAATCTATAGTGAAGAAATTAAAAACTCAATGTTGATTGAGAAGGTCCTTAGATCTTTGTCTACCAAGTTTATGTTGTGGTAGCAAACAATAAAACTCTTATATTATGCTCTCAACAATTTAATTCCATTCTTGTTATAATTGCGAAATATACATTTCTTTTGTTTCTTATCTAGATCATTATTTTTATACTTAAGCCACTTGCTTTTATACGATCAACTTCCTTAGTCGATAATTATATCTTTGCTAAGAGTATAGTTTGGGCCTTAGCAATGTGATTACTATTCGAATTCACATACGTAATCATTTACTGGCCATAAATAATCAATTAAGCCTTTAGAATGAATTTGACCTTATTACATATTTATTAACCTTAATATTAGACCCCACATTGTAATATATGAAATTCATGACCTTCTCCAATACACTTTGTAGGAAAGTCTCTTATTCGAGTATTAACATTACAAATTAATTTCTTTGTCCTATATGAGATTATTGTCATAGTGTATTACCACTATCGTAGGTTACATGTACCTCCATTCTGAGTTAACATGAACTTTCTTGTCCATCATGGTTTTTCCACGTACTTTCACCTACACTAAGAATTTAACAAGGCATGGCCATATAACACTATGCAATTTATCTAATTTGGATTGAAATCATTATCCGTAAGATTTAAAGTGAGAGGTTTTTATTATTGGTATCCGTCTCGAGATTTTCTCATTTATGAATAGTATTATCCCCATTAAAGCCATCGATGGATCCGGCCCGGCGACTTGACCTCTCATCTAACCGATTGATTTCCCCTTGCTTGATTATTTACACGTGGATGGTTATGATTGCATCGTATCCTCGTTTCGAGTTAACTTCTTCATATGCCCAAATTTTTTGCTCATTATGTAATTTTGGCACCGTCATTTTTCTCGTTTCGTCCCGGGTTCCTCTACAAACCCTTGGCTTCGAAGAGATCCATGTCAAACCCATGACGCAAAAGGTTACTAGTTATCTTTACGTCTTCTATGATTAATTGCTCGAATGATTCTTCGTGTATTACCTTTGTGAAGCAATGTTTGGTTATAAAATCTTTGTTATGTATGGTATTTTTTAATCTACTTTTTTCGAACCATTAATCTCTGCCGTCGATGCATATTTCTTATTATGTTTAAAGCATTTGTTTTACTTTAGGGATGTTACGATATAGAAGGGTATCCTCTGCCAATCTCCTTCTCAAAGTCTCACAATCCTTCATGTAACCATCCCGAATATATTAGAAGCGAGAACTACCCTAGTCACTTCATACATTCAAATTTATCGAGATCCATATTAGTGTTCTTCCCGCATAAATTTCTCCTCTCGCCATTTCGATGTATAACCATGATAATAATTTATCTTTTTCCCTTTAGTTTATGGTTACTTACCAGTAATTCGTATTTTGACTCTTCCCGAACTAATGCTTGCTGTTTTGTTTTAGACACAAGTTGAAGATTTTATCCTGTGAAAACGAAGTCTTCACCTACCACTCAAATTCGTAAACTAGGGAGTTATTTTTTTCCTTGGGAATTCATACCAAACCGTTTATTCGTCTCAACATCAAGATGCTCTTTTAGGTATGCATATTTTTATTACACTACGTTCAACATCTTTTTTCTTAAGTACGATTTCATCTCTGTGGCCAAATATTTTTATGGGTTTTCGTTTCATTGATAACTTCGTTATTATACCTGCTCTTCTCTGCTCGAGAACCCAACATAATTTTCGCATGCATGCTCTTCATTTAATAAACATAGGGTTTGTCCAGTATAATGGATGCTTCATTTTATAATATGCTTTCTCAATTTATTTCGTAATTTCTACATTGAGTTTATCATTCATTAGGGCATTTAAGTGGTTTCTTAGGAATATACGAATGCAATTCCTTAGAAGTCATTGACCATGTTTACTATTGATAGATTCTTACAATTCTCGATGCTCGTCACATATATTCATAATTACGAATTAGGGATTTAACTCGAATTCTTATCGATTTTTGTTCTAACTCCAATTTTTTGATTTCTGAGTTATCGCGAACTCATCATTTTCTTATGAGGATTTCGTAATATTGTTCCTTCTAGAATTATTCAATTCTTCTCTGTGCGTAGGAACTTCCTCGCATTTTTGTTTATTTGAAACCGAATTTGCACAACGACTATTAAAGCTCGATAGCCTATAACAATTTCGTATATCTAATGTAATATAATTAATTGTATAGAATACTAGTCTGATTCCATTTGTTTCTAATTTGGTAGTGTACAAACTTTTCCTCGGGCCTCGTAGTATGTCTAGCCCCTCACTACAACAATTTCAGTAATCATTCTCCCTATCTCGTGTAGTAATTCCTAATTACTATTTATTCCTCTTTCACCCCCAAATTAATTTGTTTTCCAAATTCGTTTACATGCAGATTTACTTTCCTACACTATTCAAATCCGCAAGGTAATAATTATATTTTAATTTACCATTATCACTTCTTTCAATATTCAAGGTTGTATTGAATTTAAGAACATTTCTTTGATTTATATTAATGTGTTTATGTTCATGTACTCTCTTCCTTTCATACACAATTACACCCGCAGTTGTTATAATTCTGCAAGTCATGCATTGATAATGAAATTTAATTTTATTTGCATAGTCGTCAAGAATTCCTAAAGGACTTCTTCTATTTGTATTATGCATAGTTTTCGAAGTGATAATGTATTAAAATTCATGGGATTGAATCCTAGACTCGAATAAAATTTTGAAAATATCTACCGTAGGAATTTGAATAATCGTTAAATTATTCACCGAGATTATCCCGATCACACACTATTTGAGCTTCATGCATAATACATAACCTCTTCTACTATTGATCATTAATTGCGGAAATATGAACAATCGCATGCGCACATTAAAACCATAAACAATCACACATATAAACAAAATATTTATGGGAAAGCTTAAAGCTAAAAAACCCCCAACTATCTATATATTATAATGATAGAGATCATGTAACAATCATTGTACAAACTCCTCGATAATCTCTCGAAAGACAATCTCCAATTGTTACACACTACACAAGCTCATATCATACAAAAACACATGCTCCAATCGCTTCACTCGTTAGCCTCGCTTCTCATCGCGCAATCCAATATGGATAATCATCGTATCCAAGTTCGAATCCCACCAGCATGTATTGCACAATCCTCATTGGATTCTCCATCAATGTGTGTGCAAATTTCATGCACCAAGATAGTCACAACCGATAGTCACGACCGCTCTTTCACCTACCTCTCCACCGGTCTCCACCGAAACTCGCCCATGCATCGTAGTTAACTGATGTATTCTTTAGCTTTTGATTTATGAGTTAATAATTAGTGAATTAATTAATAATTAATTCACACCACTCTCACTAATCGTATCAACTCGCTAGACTAGATACAACTAGCTCAACTAATTTAAACTCGAACACAACTCCATTAACTCGTCTCATCAACTCCACCAAACTCGTCACATGAGTTCTAACTCGAAGTCAACCATGCAATAGCTCTAACTAAACCCTAGGAATAGCATAATTCTTTCTCGACGACGCATGTGCCACATCCGTGCATCAAACCGAAAGTGCTCCAAGAGGATAAGATAATGTTTAGAGTCCAAACATTATTAAGAGCTAATAATATTCAACATATCTATTTTTTAGACTAGCAATCTAAAAATAGATTTCGCTCAAGATGTCTAAAAATAGAAGTCCATCTATTTTCTCCGACTTGACCAACCATCCCGCAAATAGCATCCTCGCAACTCATAGAACATGATCCATATGCCCAAAATAGACATAGTCTAAAAATAGACTTTTATAGTAAAAAATAGCCCTACATGCCCACTTAGTGAAGGCGACTTCTTTCCACTAAGCTCCTCATCTTATTGCAATCTCAACATCTACTTTGACATTTGTATACACAGAAGTCTCGAGACTCTACCTTGGTTCAAGTATAATACAATATACTTTAATTCCAAAATCTAGAATATGTTTATTGTTCCACATGTATTTTGTTCCGTTAAACCTGTGTTTTGTTACTTAGTTAATGCTATGTTCCATGTAGATATCTAATATCTTCTAAATATGTTACAATAGAAGATGTGGTTTGAAATTCTTCATTTTATATTCAACAAGAGAACAAAATTCCTCATTCTCGTATCACTTTTTGATTTATGTTATTATTTCTACTTGATAAATACATTAAATTTACTTTCCTTCTTCTTGTAATTATCTATTTTATGTGTATATACAATAATAATATTCCCTCACCTAACCTCGGTTTTAAACCTCGCTTTATTGAGGTTTAGAAATTCTGAGAGTTGGTATAATTCTTATAATTGTATGTGTAACTATACGACTACCCTATATCTATTATAGGGAGTTCTGTTAAACACATCGTACCTTCTAATCTACCACTAACAACAAAGTATAATACTACTTAACAACACATAATATAATTTATCACAATTCTTTCTATCTAACTCATCACATCTATAAATTTCATTATAATAACACAATAATAAAACATAATTTAATAATTTTTGCATACCACTTCTGGTAAGACTATTTTCCACCCAACCTTGAGCTCTCTCTCCACAGCTACCCTCCAGCAGAGACCAAATCCTTCCAGCAGTAGACAACCCTGGTCTACCCAAGAACGGCTAGCCTGATTTCCCTTCAACTTGTTTCCATAACTGCATCCAGTTAATCAGGACATTGGTTTCCTTTTTGCTTAGGCTTTCCTTTTGTTTTTTTCACAAAAGTAATTTAAAACTAGCTTTTTCTTATTTCTAGTTTTATTCCACCTCTTCCTAGTAACTTTCCACTTTATTGTGGTATCTTTTTAAATTTTTATCTCCAATCTAATATTTTTTTTTTTCCTCTGAGGATTTTTGGAGAATCTGGGAAAATCTTTGGAATCTTATCCATCCTCATGGACTTGAATTCTAGATCTCTAATTATACTCTAGTATTTACACAAAAATTCAATTTCCATTTTTAATTAATTTAAAATAATAAAATATGTCCACATTTTTTTTTCCCCCTGGTCCACTTGACCTTTAGGACTGTTCAACTGTCCAATAAAAGCAGTAAAAATAGGGATATTACATATTCCCCCTCTAAAAAAAACTATCCTCGGTGTTGCAAATTATGATTTCTCTTTTCAAACGGTGATGGATATTTTTCATTCATATCTTCTTCTTGATCCCAAGTAGCTTCTTTTGGTGCAAAATTATTCCACTCCACTTTCACCCTGGCTACTCTCCTTTTCCGGAGCTCAATTTATTCTTATGCCAGGATGTGAAGTGGCTCTTGAAGAAATTCCCCTTCTGGTTTCAATTGTATCACATGCAAATTAGTTACATGAGTATGATCACGTATATATATTTTTTAGTAATGAAACATGAAAAACATTGTAAACATTAATGTGACTAGGTAAATCCAACTTATAAACTATTGGTCCCACTCTTTCTAGTAATTGAAATGCTCCACAGTAGCACGATGCTAATTTAACACAGCTACCCATATATAAAGTACTCTTTTAGGGCTTAATCCTCACGTAAAAATAATATTCCACTTTGAATTCTATATGAATTCTCTTATTGTCTGCATAGCTCTTTTGCGTGTCATGTGCTGCCTTAATGTCTTGCTAAATTTTCTCCACAATTCTTTCCATTTCTTGCAATGCATCTAGTCCAAGTATTAACTTATCCTCTAGATGGATCCAACAAGGAGGCGTGTGGAACTTTCTGCCATACAATGCTTCAAAAGGACTCATCTTTATTGAGGCTTGATAACTATTATTGGATGAAAATTCTGCCAGATGCAAAAAGTTTTCCCACCTCGTAGGTTTGTCCATAACATACATTATCAACATGTCTTCTAAAATCTGATTTGTTCCTTCAATTTTTCCATCTGTTTGGGGATGGTATGCGGTACTAAAGTTCAAATTCATACCCATTCCCCCATACAGAGTCTTCCAAAAAGCTGAAGTAATCTTTGAATCTCTATCTGATATAATAATTTTAGGAATACCATGTAACTTTATAATCTCTTTCATAAATACATTAGCTACTTGACTTGTATCAAAAGTAGATTGTACTGGTAAGAAGTGTGCAGTTTTAGTCAATGTGTCTACAACTACCATTATAGAATCATGTTGGTATTTAGTTCTTGGCAACCCAGTTATAAAATCTATGGAAACTATTTCCCACTTCCATTTTGGGATAGGTAAAGGATTCAGTAATCCTGCTAGATGCTAATGCTCTACTTTTACCTATTGACATTCCAAACATCTAGCTAAATAATTAGCCACATCCTTTTTCATACCTGCCCAAAAAATATTCTTTCTCAAGGATGAAATCAATTTCTGATACCCGAATGTCCTGCATAGGGTCATTTATTATACTCATCTAGAATTTTATTTTTTAATGAGCTCACATTTGGGATGTACAACCTATTTTTATAACAAATCAGTCTTTTCTGGTTTTGATTATATCCCAATATATCAATCTTCTGTAATTTTTATTGAATTTTTTCATAGGCTGAATCTTGACACATTACTTCTTGTATCAACCCTTCGATGTCAAAATTCATGCTACTCCCAATACTATTCAATTCTTGATGATCATTCCTACTCAAAACACCTGCAATATTATTTTCTTTTCCTTTAATATGTTTGATTTCTATGTCAAACTCGCTAAGGAAAGACAACCACCTATTTTTTCTAGTGTTTAAATCATGTTGTGCAAAAAAATTATTTCAAACTTATGTGATATGTCATCAAAACAAACTTCTTTCCTAACAAATAATGTCTCGACATCTTCAAAGCATGTATTGCAACAACTAACTCTATGTCATACACAATGTAATTTTATTCATGTTTCTTTAATTTTCTAGACTCATATGCTATGACTGAGTTTTATTGTAATAGTAATCCTCCTAATCCTCCTTCACAAGGATATGTACATTCTACAAATTCTTTGTTTCCATTAGCCATCTTCAAAATAGGAGAAGATGTTAGTTTAAGGTTTAACTATTCAAAACTATGTTGACATTTCACTGTCCATTTAATATTCACTCATTTCTTTTGTAGAGAGGTAATAGGATATGCTAAAGCTGAAAATACCTCTACAAACCTTCTGTAGTAGCCCGAAATTCCCATGAATGATCTTATGGCTAGAACATCAGTACGAATGGGCCAATCCATGATAGTTTGTATTTTTTATGGGTCTACTACCAATCCTTTTTCTGAAATTACATGACCAAAATACTGAATTTGATATTTATAAAATTCACATTTGCTAAGTTTGGTATATAACTTACGTTATCTAAGTGTTTGAAACACAATTTTAAGATGTTCTTTATGTCCTGCTTCTTTCTTATAATATAATAGAATGTCATCAATAAGCACCAAAGAAAATTTGTCTAAGTACTTACTTAAGACACTGTTCATTAGACACATAAAGGTAGAAGGTGCATTAGTCAATCCAAAAGGTAGAAATACAAATTCATAGTGTCTGTATCTTGTTTTGAATGCATTTTTTTTTATGCCTTCATCCTTAATTCTCAGTTGATGATACCGTGTCCTTGAATAAATCTTTGAAATGATAGTGGCTCCTCTCACTTGATCAAATAAATAATCTATTCTTGGTAGAGGATATTTATTCTTTATATTCACTTTATTCAGTTGTTAGTAGTATATACACTTTCTGAATGTACCATATTTATTTTTAACAAACAGTACAGGTGTTCCCCATGGAGCCACACTTTAACAAATATATCCTCTCTCCAGCAGCTCTTGTAATTGTAGCTTTAATTCTAACAAACCTTGGGTACCCATTCTATATGGTGCTCTAGAGACACGGGTAGCTCTAGGTATTAATTCAACTGAAAAATAAATTTCTCTTCTAGGAGGTAGCTGCAGAATTTCATCTAGAAATGCATCTTTGAACTCTCTTATTATGGGTAAATTTTCTACTGCTTCTTTTCCAGCTTTTTGTCCCAATTCCTCCACTTGTACAACATATACTTGATAGCCTTTCCTTACTATTCTTTTTAACTGTAGTGCTGAAATCTATCTTATAAATATTGGTCTGGGTTTTCCTTTTACTATCATTGGTTTTCCCTCACCATCTATACAGTGTACTCTTTTATCTAAGAAATTAACTATTTCTTTCTATTTTTATAACTAGTCCATTCCCACTAATACATCATAGGAACCTAGAGTAAAAATATTTAAATTCAGTTTAGTTTTGTACCCATTTAAATTTTCAGCAACCTTTGGTAATTTATGGGTTACTTTTATTTTTTTCCTTGTAGCTAACTGAACTAACCATGCTTGATGAAAATTTTCTAATCTTAATTTTCGCTTTTCCACCATCTGAGGGCTTATGTAACTTAAATTTTCTCTTGCATCTATCAAGAAAGAAACACGTTGTTCAGTCATCATACCTTCAATTTCGACCTTGGTTGATTGATCTTAGCTTGGAGATCTTCTAGGGTATGACTAATTCTTGGAATGTTTCTTGCCACATCATTTACAATAGTTTCCTCTCAAGTATGTTTTTTTTACTCTTTTTCCACTAGAGTCACCTTTTCCTTTTTCTTTGTTCTACAAAATTTTTAGCTGATCATTTATGCCTTTGAACTGCTGATAACAAAGTCTTTCTTTGCACAGAACTTCATCCATTGTTTTTGGATTATCAAATTCTATCATTTCCTTGTATATAGTAGGTAGGTAGTTTAAAAATCATTGTACCTTAGCCTTCTCTTCTCTAATATAACGTACATAATGAAGCAGATTTTTAAATTTGGTAATGAATTCATCTATTATGATTTGTCCCAATTTTAGCTCGTGAAAATATTTTGCATTATCATCATAGTATATTTCATTCAAATATATCAATTAAAATTTATTTTGGAAATATTCCCAAGTGACAATTTTCTCCTCTAAAACATCTACCATTTTAGTTTCTTCCCACCACAAGGTAGCCTTACCTTTTAGTTGGTAAATAACCAATCTAGATTTAAAGTTACTTCCATATTCATAAACTTGAAAGTATTTCATCATATTTTGAAGTGAAGCTTCTACATCTTCCTCTTTTTCATCGTCAGAAGTGGGAGGTTTAACTTTTCGGAATTCTCCTTGCACTTCCTTCTTCTTGATGGACTAATGTCTAGAGGCTTCACCTTCCTTAGATCCTTCTGAGTTGGTTTCAGCTTTCCTTTTATTTTTTCAAGAGCCTTCACCTTCATCACTAGACCTGGAGGTTAATTATTTGATCAACCTTTCTTGCTCTTCGCTGGCTTGCAACAATCTTTCATTACTGGTTCTTTGTTGAATAATTTCTCGTTGCGTTTCCCATATCATAGCCAACAACTGAGCATTTGGATCTGGTGTATTATCTACACCACCCATATCTACATACAACTCATCCCCTTCATTCATAGCTCCAATTTTACTTTTGTTCAATAATTCAATGTTCAAAGGCTTTAAGTTAGTTCAAAGAAAAAAAAGTAATCTAAATAATTTTTGCAGTGATCAAATTTTGGATTTTAAATTCTCTATGTGAGGAAACATAAATGCCCAGTGTTTTAACTTGGGCTCTGATGCCATTTGTAACAACTCCACTTCCATAATTTTTGTTTTCTTTGGACAGTATACAGAGTAGATGCAGTTAAATGCATTAACATATCTCGTCACTCTTTGATGTATTCGTCCAGTTGTTTTATGTTTACCTTAATATTGATGAGATTAATTTCAATATTTTGCACTAGTCACTTTTCTTGGAACCTTGGTATTTTCTACATTTACTTACTCCTTGATTTAAGTATAATGGAATTTATGCTATTTATGATAACTCTAGCATAATAAAACTCATATATTATAATTTTAACATTTTAATTCCATTTGTATTCCTAATTCAACATATGTTCCTTTTATGTTCTCCCTAATATATTTTATTATACTTGTAGCCACTTGATTATGAATTATCAACTTTCCCTTGTTGAAAATCATATCTTATATTTTATCAAGGCTATCATTGGGAACTTACCAATGTTTTTAACATACAAATTTACATATATATACATTTACTATCCATAAGTGATTCATTCAATCCTTAGAATGAATTCGATATTATTACATCTTCACAATCCATACTACATACACCACTATATAATATGTATAGATCATAACATTTTTATGTGAACATTGTATGTACAATTATCATTTGAATATCGACTGTGTATTCATTTCTCCCATCTTGAATGGGATTATTATCATGGTATATCACCACTAATACACGTCACGTATACATCCATTCTGGATTTAACATGGAATTTCATATCCCTCGTGGCTCTACCATGTAGTTAACCTATAATACGCATTGAAATAACATAGTTTCATATATTGCCATGCATTTATGTAATTTGGATTGAGATGGTTATCCTTATGATTTGAAGTCAAATGTTTTAATTCACTTTAATACTTTCAAGATTTTTCCCATTTATGAACTGTAATAATTTCATTAAAGCCATCAGATGGCTCTAGAGACTCGACCTCTCATCTTCTCGGTTGATTTTCCTCGCTTGATTCTTTCCATGTGAACGGTTATTACTGTATCGTATCATTGATTCAAATTAATTCTCATTCTACCCTAATTTTGATTTCTCATTATTTTGGCACTGTAATTTATTTTTTCTGGCTCTAGTTCCCCTGGAAACCCTCATCTCAAAGGGACCCAATTCTTTCATTGATTATGGCTAGACCCATTACACAGAATTTTCATGGCTCTCATTACATCGTCAAGAGGATTAGATAATACTTCCCTTTTATGTAGTGTTCTAGCTATTAGATTTCTGTTATGTGTTTTATTTCTTAATGTAATTTTCCAAACCATTATACACTGCAAGAATTACGTATCTACTCATCTTGGCTGCAAAATTTTCATTTTTCTTCAGGGTTTATGTTGTATGAAGGTGTTCATTGACGACGTCCTTTCAGGTGCATGCAATCCTTAATGTAACCATTCGCGGATGCATATGAAGTGATAAATTCACTGAGTTACTATCTAATTCAACTTCACTGTAGTCTCTGGTTCATAATTACATTCAGGTTCTTTGGTATTAGTTTCTATTCTTTAGTTTCTATTGTATGACTACAATGGTATTTTATCTCGGTCCTGTGTTTAGAGTTACCTTTCGGTTATCATTTTCTGATTATCTATAATAATATTTACCTTTTTTTTTGTTGGATGCAGGTTGGAGATTCTATTCATTACCATAAAGGTCTCATCTACGGCTCTGAAAAAATTAGGGACTTTTCCTTTTACGAGAATTGATACCAATTTTTTTTCTTCTCAGCACAAAAATACCTCCCAGCTATGAGTATTCTTACTCCACTACTCTCTCAATGTTTTTTATCTGTATTGAAAATCATCAATTAAATATTTTTATGTGTTTTCTTAGAATATAGTTTTGGTTAATTTACCTAGCTCTACTCTACTCTAAGAAACCAGATTACTTTTTGGTATTCATACCCTTCTCCAATAGATGTAGGTTTTTTTTTCTCTGAGTGGATATACTACCTTTAATTATATAGAATTTTTCTCAATTTGATTCTGAATTTTTTGCGTTGTATTTTTATTCGTTTGGCATTTAAATTCTCTTATGAATTATATATGAAGGTAACTCTTCATTGGTCCTTGACCCAAGTTACGTTTAGAGAAATTCCTACATTTCTTGCAGACTCATTTCATATTCATGATTCAAATTTATGAGTTGACTCAGAACTCATTTTGATATTCATTTATCTTCAGAATTCCAATTTTTAATTTGATTGAGAACTCATCGTATGATTATGATGAAATTAGAATGTTATTTGTTCTCGAATTTTTCAAAATTTCTCTAATATAAGAAACTTCACTGCTTTTTATTTGTTTTTAACTGAATTTAACCCACTATATTGAAGATAGATATCTTATGATATTAAACTTTATATTATGAATTGAAAATAATATGGTCTAATTATATTTTTAGATAATTTGTATAGGAGTACAAATTTTTCCACAGTCCCTCGGGGTTTGTCAAGCACTCTGCTAAACCAATTCAGGTAATATTTTTCCCTCTTTGGGTAGTAATTTATTATTTTTATTTTATTCCTCTTATTACCAATTTATTGTTTTCCAAATTTTGTATATGCAGAATCACTCTACTTCTCTTCTCAAATGAGTTAGGTAATATTTCTATATCAAATTACTCATATCACTTCTTTAAATATGTAATATCCCTAGTTTTTTATTCCTTTATTTGACAATTGAACAAAGTCAAAAAGGGTACAGTGGACACTAATGGAAAACATTTATGTTTATTTATTTTATTATTTTCAATTAAAAAAATAAAATGGAAAAATTATGTGCAATGACTAGATTGAGATTTTAGATCTAAAAACCCAATAAATGAGGATGGATAAGGTTGTAATACTTTCCCAAACTTGCAAAAATCCTTGGAAGTAATAAATTAAGATACTAGAATAAGCTTTGGAGATAAATATCTAATTACCCCAATAAAGAGGAAATTAATGGGAAGAGGTGGAATAAAGATGGAAAAGTGGAAAAGCTAGCTTTAAAAGTACCTTTGTGGAAGAAACAGAGGGAAATCCTAGGCCAACGGGAATATAGCATCCCGAATTAACTGGACGCAGTTAAGGCAAACAGAATGGGGGGGGGGGGGAGCTTAGGTAAGTTGTTTCAAGATAGAAAAAGGCTTGTCTATCGTTGGAGCAAAGGATATCTGCTCGGGGGTGAGTTATGGAAAAAAATCTCTAAGGTTGGGAGGTAACTAGTCAGGACGAAGTGCATGCACATTCAATTGGAAGTGGTTTTTATTAAGTTCTAATGTACTCAAGTATTGATAATTATAAAGTAGGCATGTTAATGTGAATTATTGAATTTACTTTTTTGTAGATGTTAGAAAATTTATGTTGTTTATTTTTATTGTGTTGTTTTGTACATTTAACAGAACTCACTATAGCAGGAATAATGAAATATGTATGGTTGTAGAGACATATTATGGGGAGGATTAACTCTCAGAATGTCTAACACCTAGAAACACCTAGAAATGGGCCTAGATCTTAGGTTAGATACCTCACAGAACATTTAAGTTTCCCTAATTTAGTTGGTCTATAATTATAATAGCCGACTGTGTAACTTATTGAAAAATTAATTTTGTAATAGAAACTAATGTACAAATATGAAATTATTAGTTATTGTATACATCTCTATATTAACTATAGGTAAATAATTCAGAATTGAAACTAATGTAGACCACCATATTTTTGAAATGTGTATTTATAGGGGAAACGAAAATTGAAAGTAGTATGAAAACATAAGACATTATCATCTTGTTGGTATGAAGAGATATCAATATAATGCATTATAAATATATTTTAGATGTTGTAATGTTTTTGAACTTAAATAAATTATTATCTGTGAAGTATTGAACAAGTATGAACATATGTGCAAGTTCTAGAGGCACGCGAAGTATGATACTGTAGTTAAAACAAAATTTATGAAGAAAATCTAACACAGAAATCGTAGAATAATATTGTGCAATTACAGTAGCTAAATTCCATTTTTAACATTCATATTCTTAAATTTAATATTTCTTTTCAGATATAATAGAATTATACATTTTTTAGTATGTCAACCTTATAAAATAAAATTGTCATAATACAGGTGCTACAGACAGTCATAGCCATACAGAAAAATTCCTATAGTTATAATTAAATTCTCTTGGCTACTGCACGTAATCTATAATAGAAATGAATTCTAATTCATGTAACCATAGGTGAAAACCTAGAAGCGGTTTTTTTTAAAATACAAATAGGTGTTTAAGTGAAAGAAATAGTTCTTCTTTTATAAATTAAACAATTTTATGAGTCCAGTCCATAGATGTACAATACAATAAATATTCTGAGTAATAGTATGATATATGAGAAATTAGTTTCAAAAACAGTGGTATAGCAGGAATTTTATTTTACTAATAGAAGCCATGATGGTTATATGAAAAAAACTAATGCAAGATATGTGTAGTAACAGAATCGCAATGAACCGGACTAATCTACACCCACCGAGGTTCCATATAAAAAAAAAGACCAGCAACAAGAATAAAGGATAGCGACCCTCTTTCAAAAAAGATATAGAGTATAAGATCCATACCTGAAATGAAACATGGGTATGGATTATGAGGTTGAACAATTGAGATAAATTATAAGAATCAAAATGAATAATAACATACATTAGTAGTTCCAATTTTATGATTCTAACTGCATAGAAGATAGGGACAACGTTAATATATATACAAACAGTGAATGGAAATATAATAATTATCATTGAGTATACTCATACAAATTATAGAATGGATAAGTAACTAATCAGGAATATGGGAAGACAATAAGCACTAATTGAACGAACTGCCATTTTAATATGAAATAAAATTAGTAGGTTCTACAAAAATCTCAGAGTACGAAAACACAAAAATGTATTTTTTGAGATTTGGGGGTCTTCGAAATATACCGGTGCCAAATATGAATCTTGAAGGATATGCCAGATTGATCCTGAAGGCACCACCACCATAATTCTCCATAGTCGTAAACGAAATACGGGAGTAATGGGTTCAGTGAAATACAAAATACTACAACTACAATCTAGAATACAATTGTAGATATGATTATGCAAACAGTAAGTCGATGTTCTCATTACACAAAATTGAGTATATGAGAAATACTATTAATTCTGCATGGGGGGGAAATGTTCCTTCTAATTCCGGGAATGTGGAGAAATTCCTAAAAATTAGAAGTCAATACATCTACCACTCAGTTATTGAGTATAGTAAGTATTCCTAGATTAATAAGATTTTAGTTACACTGTAAAATCATCTGAACTCAAATGTATAAACGAATAGGAGATTAAAATAAAAAAATTCATACCACAATTGACCAGAACCTACACAACAAAATAAAATAGGATGGGACGAGTCCAATTCCAATTGTGGCATGTCGAGAATCCAAAAACGTGGATAGAAAATTTTAAAACCAGACGTGTGGAGAGTCGAATGATAAAATACAGTTAACCATAAGCAACGAAGTCTTATAATCTTTACTTGGAGATAAAAGGAAGTGTTACTACAACTTTTATGCCATTTATTCTTAGCATCCTAAGTGTAGCATTACTATCCAGAGACAAGCGAAAATGCAGAAGTGGGGTCTAGCATCTAAGCTGAAGTGTCATATGAAAAATGACAAAAATGAAAAATTGATGTTATTTATGTAATTCAGAAACCCTAAACAGTTAGGATCCCATCCATACACGCATAAGAATATTAGTTTCAACCCTAGAATGGATGTGTTGATAACCGAGAAAAGAAACGCCAGGTGAGTTGGTACATCATACTTAATAGAAGTAAATTTCAGAGGGAAAAACCAAAGTTTTGCATCAGTTAAATATGTACAAGCCATGTGGGAGATACTTTAAAATTTAATCTTCTTAGAAATTTATTGGCATTCGTATCTTTAGTTGGTGTCCTGGTTGATATGAATCGGACAATTGGTATTAAGGATGTGACAATTCAAAGAGTAAAGCTAATAATCCAATGTAAATGCCCACAACCTCATCAATGAAGTGAACTACTTGGATATAAACACCAATCTCACATTTAATACTTATCGTATCACATAACCAGGTATTCAAGGAAAAAAAATTTCATAACCATGATACTATGAAAACAAATAGTTAGCATTAGAAAAATCATAAGGAAACATAACAATGTAATAAACATCGAGAATTAATAGAAATATAAAAGAGAATCACCATGG
This sequence comes from Pinus albicaulis, assembly GCA_034641835.2. Lineage (NCBI taxonomy): Eukaryota > Viridiplantae > Streptophyta > Pinopsida > Pinales > Pinaceae > Pinus > Pinus albicaulis. The sequence continues at coordinate 680,885,789 of CM076575.1, forward strand.
ATTAAAGTGGTAACAACTTGATTATAATACCTTCACTAATAAAGATATATGTTAATATTAAATAAGAAGGCTCAATAAGTGGTATAATTTTAGAAACCATCTTTACTTTATATTATAGTGGAGGTATGCCCTATTAAAGGTATAGGAATATAGATGATTACATATAATTCAAAACATTTGAAGAATGTATAGAGATGGTTCCACTATTTTAATATTTATATTAAAAGTTTGAATGAAGATTTAGATGTATAGGTGAAATAGAGAATGTAGTTAGAAATATTTCCTACTTAATAATTTGGATAGAGTATTCTACTGTAGGTGAAACTGAGAGTTTATCTCTGAGAAAATGGAACATAATTGTATCGAATTTATGAGTGAACTGAATAATAGTAAGATAAGAAAATTATGGGACCTCGGTGTACGTTGATATGCAAAGAATGATATTCTAACAAAAATAATGACTAGGAAAAAAAAAAATGAGACAGAGGTGTTACAAATGGTATCAGAGCCAAAGTTTAAACACTGGGAAAAAATGTGTGCTCAACACCAGAAATATTATGTTGTTGTAAATTTTATTAAATTTAAATTTAGCTAACGTTTACTTTCATGTACAGTGAAACAATGCTGAGGAATACAATTGGAAACCATGACTGAAGGAGACAACATGTATGTGGATCTGGGTTGTGGAGAAAACAAGCCAGATCCAAATGCTCCATTGATTTCTATGTTGCATAGAATGCAAAGAGAAATGTCGCAACTGAAATGCCACAATGAAAGGTTATCATTAGCTAGTAAAGAGGAAGACAGATTAATAAAAGAATTGACTTCCTAGAATAGTCAAGAAGGTGAAGATTCCGGAAGGAAGAGAAAGGGAAGAGTAAATCACTCAGAATATTCTGAGGAAGATGATGCTTCTAGACATCAGTTTGGGAGGAACAAGGAATTGCAGAGCGAATTCCAGAAAATAAAACCTCCCTCTTATAATGGAGAGAAGGAGGAAGATGCTGAAGCATGTCTTCTGAATATGATAAATTACTTTTAGGTTTACGAATATGAAAGTAACTTGAGAGCCAGGATGGATATCTATCAGTTGCAAGGTAAGTCTACCTTGTGGTGGGAAGGGACAAAGATGGTCCATGTCATTGATGAGAAAACTATTACTTGGGAGGATTTCCAATTCAAGTTCAAAAATTGATACCTGAATGAACGTTATTGTGACGATAAAGCGAAGGAATTGCATGAACTCAGATTAGGATAGCTTACAATTGATGGATTTTCCACAAAATTCACCATTCTGTTTCGCTTTGTACCCTATATAAGAGAAGAGAAGGCAAAGGTACATAATTTCTTAAATTTTATACCTAATATATATAAGGAAAACATGGAGTTTGGTAACCCCAAGACCATGGATGAGGTGGTGCGCAAAGCAAGGCTGTGTTACCAAAAATTCAAGGGAAAAAGTGAACAAGAAAATAATTGGCAAAACAAAGAGAAGGGTGACTCCAGTGGAAAGAAAACAAAACCAGCATATCTAAAGAAATTTGCAAGAAACCACCAAAGAAAGAAGTTCAGCAAAATAGGTGAAAATCAAGCTTCTCAATCATAAACAGGGTCCAAACAGATGAATGGAAACAATAAAGGAGAAGGGATGGTTAAAATGAGAGAAGCTTTAAAGTGTTGGGGTTTTGGATAACCTCATTTATTGAGGGACTGTCCACGCAGAAAAATTCACACCATCCAAGTACTGAGAGAAGAAATGGCTGTTAATAATGTGGTAAGAAAAATCCCCAAAATTAGTGCTGCTCTTGAAGATCGTCGAGCTGGACACTAGTCCACTATGGTAGAAGTAGAAGGTATGATTGTTGACCAATCCTTTTATGTTTTAATAGATCTATGTGCTTATTTAAGTTATATCGGTCCTCAAATGGTAGAAAAATGTAACTTAAATTCAGGAAAATTCCAACAGTCATGGTTAGTTTAGTTGGCCACTGGTACAAAAATGAATGTGACTCATAAGTTACCCCAAATAGCCATAAATTTGAATGGATACCAAACTGAACTAAAATAAAACATTCTACCTTTACGGTCCTATGATCCATAGGTAGGAATGGAATGGTTAGAGAAACAAAAGGCCATATTAATTTTTGTAGACAAGAAAATACAGTGCACAGACAAGGAGGGAAAATCAGTTATAGCAAATGGAAAATCCAAACCCATTACTGTGAGATAAATTTCAACACTTCAATTGAAGAGAATTTCTAGAAAGGGTTACCAAGTATATTATGTCCATCTAGAAGGATTGGGACAGTAGGCACAGGAAAATCCTTTGGAAACATTAACTATTATCAGAGAATTCAAAGATGTGTTTCTGAATGAAATTCATCATCTTCCCCCTAGGAGAGAGATTGATTTCTCAATTGTCTTAGTGCCGGGAGCAACTCTAGTTTCTAGAGCCCCATATAGAATGAGTACTCCGGAACTGATGGAGTAAAAAATGCAACTACAAGAGTTGTTGGACAAATATTACATTATACCAAGTATTTCCCCATGGGGAGCACCATTGTTGTTTGTGAAAAATAAATATGACACTTTCAGAATGTGCATTGACTATCGTCAATTGAACAAGCTAACAATAAAAAACAGATATCCTTTACCTAGGATAGATGACCTCTTTAACCAAGTTAGAGGAGCAATTTTTTTTTCAAAAATTGATCTAAAGATAAGCTACCATCAATTAAGAATTAAGGATGAAGATATAATCAAAACTACTTTTAGAACCAGGTATGGACACTATGAATTTGTGGTCCTACCATTTGGGTTGACTAATGCCCCTGCTACTTTTATGTGCTTCGTGAATAGTGTCTTAAGTAAATACTTGGAAAAGTTTGTATTAGTATTTATTGATGACATTCTTATTTACTCTAAGAATGAAGTTGTGCATAAGGAACATATTATGATTGTTTTACAAATACTCAGGGAAAATAAATTGTATGCTAAGTTTAGCAAATGTGAATTTTTCAAAGATAAAATTCAATATCTAGGTCATATAATTTTAGAAAGGGGGTTGGCAGTAGACCCATAAAAGATACAAGCAATAAAAGTGTGGCATGTACCTACTGATGTGTCTTTTGTAAGATCCTTCATGGGAAGTGCTAGATACTATAGGAGGTTTGTGGAGAGATTTTAGGCCTTAGCTTACCATATTACATCCCTACAAATGAAAGGAGTCAAGTTTTAATGGACTGGAAAATGTCAAAACAACTTTGATCAGCTAAAACTGAAACTTACAACAACACCTCTTTTAAATATTGCAACCCAGATCAAGAATTGGTAGTGTGCACAGATGCTTGTGGAGAAGGATTAGGAGGTGTGCTCCTACAATAAAATTATATTATAGCTTATGAATCCAGAAAACTCAAGAAACATGAACAAAATTATAGTGTTTATGATTTAGAACTAGCTTCTTTAATACACACCCTAAAGATGTGGAGACAATACCTTTTAGGGAAAAAGTTTGTGCTGATGACATATCACATTAGCTTAAATTATTTCTTCACTCAAACAGATTTGAATGCTAGGCAAGCCATGTGGTTTTCCTTCCTTAGTGAGTTTGACATGGAGATCAAACATATTAAGGGCTAGTAAAAAAATATTGCAAATGCATTAAGAAAAAATTCTTGGCAAAGTGTGAGTAATGTTGGGAGTAGTGTCAATGTTGACCTAGAAGGATTAATAAAAGAAGTGGTGAGACAAGACCAAAACTATGAAAAAATTCAATCCCAAATGTTGAAAAAAGAAATAAAAGGGTATACACAGAACCAGAGAGGATTAATTTGTTATAGAGATAGATTATGCATTCCTGAAGTAGACTATGTAAAGAAAGAAATTCTAGATGAGTACCATAAAAGACCCTATGTTGGACATCCTGGATACCGGAAATTACTCTCATCTTTAAGAAATAACCTCTTCTAGCCTAGTATGAAAAAGGGTGTGGCAAATTACTTGGCTAGATGTATAGAATGTCAAAAAGTAGAGATTAAAAATCAACATGCAGTTGGTTTGCTGAATCCTTTACCCGTCCCAGAAAGGAAGTGGGAGATTTTTTCCATGTATTTTATTACTGGTTTACCAAGGACCAAATACCAACATGAATCTATCGTGGTTGTAGTTGATACTTTGACTAAAACTGCTCACTTTATACCTGTACGGTCTACCATTGGTACAACCGAAGTAGCAAATATATCTGTGAAGGAGATTGTAAAACTAAATGGTGTTTCTAAAATGATCATTTCAGATAGGGATGCAAAGTTCACTTCAGATTTTTGGAGGATTTTTTTTGGAGGCATGGGTACCAAAATTAAATTTTATTACTTTCTACCATCACCAAACTGATGGTCAAACCGAACGAACAAACGATATTTTAAAGGATATGCTAAGGATGTATGTCATGGATAAGGCAAAAAAATTGGGAAGACTATCTACACTTACATATTTTTCCTACCACAATAGCTACCAAACTTCCATAAAAATGAGCCCTTTCGAAGCAATTTATGGTAGAAAGTGCCATAGCCCTCTAAGTTGGAGTCAACCTGGAGATAAACTAATACTTGGACTAGAAGCCTTACAAGAAATGGAAAAATTTATGAATAAAATTCAGCGAAACATCAAAACAACACAAGACAGGCATAAAAGATATGCAGACAAAAAGATAATTCATAGAGAATTCAGTGTGGGTGATCATGTGTATCTAAGGATTAAGCCTAAGAAAAGTACTTTGCACACTGGAAGCTGTGAAAAAATAGCTCCACAATATTGTGGAACTTTTGAAGTGCTGGAAAGAGTTGGGCTAGTTGCACATAATATGGCTTCACCCATTCACATTAAGGTTCATGATGTATTTCATCTTTCCTTATTAAAAAAATATGTGCATGATTCTACTCAAGTTATTGATTGGAATGTGATCCAGGTGGAACCAGAACGGGAATTCCTTCCAGAGCCGCTTCAAATCTTGGCAGTGGAAGAGATTGAGCTCTGGAATAGGACAATGGCCAGTGAGAAAGTGTAGTTGAGACACTTTTCACCCGAAGAGGCTACTTGGGAGTGAGAGACTGATACGCTGGAAAAATATCCATCATTGTTTGAACAATTATTCTTTTATTTGTTTTTTTAACACCGCGGATGGTGTTTATCTTTAGAGGGGGAATATGTAATACCCCCAGTTTGCTAATATTTTTTTTGACAATTGAACAAAGTCCAAAAGGGTACAGTGGAGACCAATGGAAAAAAATTATGTAGACTTATTTTATTATTTTCAATTAATAAAATGAAAAGGAAAAATTATGTGCAATGACTAGATTGAGATTTGAGATCTAAAAACCCATTCCATGAGGATGGATAAGGTTGTAAGACATTCCCAAACTTCCAGAAATCTTTGGAAGGAATAAAGTAAGATACTAAAACTAGATTTGGAGATAAATATATAATTACCCCGATAAAGAGGAAATTATTGGGAAGAGGTGGAATAAAGCTGGAAAAGTGGAAAAGCTAGCTTTAAAAGTACCTTTGTGGAAGAAACCGAGCGAAAGACTACACCAACAGGAATACAACATGTTAAGGGAAACAGGCTGGGGAAAAGAAAATCTTAAGTAAGTTGTTTCAAGACAGATAAAGTGTTGCCTATTATTGGAGAAAAGGATCTCTGCTCGGGGGTGAGCTGTGGAAAAAGAGCTCTAAGGTTAGGAGGCAGCTATTTAGAATGAATTGGTATGCACATTCAATTGGAAATGGATTTTATTAAGCTCTAATGTACTGAAGTATTGACAAATATAAAGCAGCCATTTTAATGTGAATTATTGAGTTTACTTTTGTGTATAAGTTGGAAAAATTATATTGTATAGTGTTATTGTGTTGTTCTGTACATTTAACAGAACTCACTATAGCAGGAAAAATGAAATTTGTATTGTTGTACAGACATATTCTGGAGAGGATTAACTCTCAGTATGTCTAACACCCAGAAATGGGCATAGATCTTAGGTTAGATACCTCACAGAAAATTTAAGTTTCCCTAATTTAGCTGGTCTAGAATTATAATAGCAGACTATTTAACTCATTCAAAAATAAATATTGTAATAGAAACTAATGTACACATATGAAATGATTAGTTATTGTATACATCTCTATTTTAACTATAGGGAAATAATTTAGAATTGAAACTAATGTACACCAACATATTTTTGAAATGTGTATTTATAGGGGAAACAGAAATTGAAAGTAGTATGAAAACATACGACATTATCATCTTGTCGGTATGAAGTGATATCAATACACTACATTATAAAGCTATTTTAGATGTTGTAATGTTTGCGAAGTTAAAATAGTTATTATCTGTGAAGTAGTGAACAAGTATGAAAATATGTGCAAGTTCTAGAGGCATGCAAAGTATGACACTGTAGTTAAGAAAAAATTTATCAAGAGAATCTAACACATAAATTGTACAATAATATTGTGCAATTACAATAGCTAAATTCCATTTAGAACATAGATATTCTTAAATTAAATATTTCCATTTGGATATAATACAATTATACAGTTTTTAGTATGTCAACCTTATAGAAGAAAATCGTCGTAATATGGGTGCTATAGACAGTCATGGTTATACAGAAAAAATTCCTATAGTTATAAATAAATTCTCTTCGCTACTGCACGTAATATATAACATAAATGAATTCTAATTCATGTAACCATAGACCAAAACCTGGAAGAGGTTTTTTCTAAATAGATATAGGTGTTTAAGTGAAATAAACAGTTTTGTTTTTAGAAATTAAACAATTTTATGATTCCGGTCCATAGATGTACAATACCATAAATATTCTGAGTAATAGTACGAGAAATGAGAAACTAGTTTAAAAAACAGTGGTATAGCATACACTCTGTCTTACTAATAGAAGCCATGATGCTTATCTGAAAAATGTTGACACAAGATCTTTGGAGTTACATAATCGCAATGAACTGGACCAACCTGCACCCACCGAGGTTCCATACAAAAAAAAATACCAGCAACAAGAATAAAGAATGACAACCATCTTTCCAAAAGATACAGAGTATAGCATCCATACCTGAAATGAAACATAGTTATGGATTATAAGGTTGAACAAATGAGATAAATTATAAGAATCAAAATGAAAACTAACATACCTCAGTAGTTCCAATTTTATGGTTGTAACTACATATAAGATAGAGACAACGTTAATATATATGAAAACAATGAATGGGATGATAATAATTATCTTTGAGTATATTAATATAAATTCTAGAATGGAAAAGTAACTCATCAGTCATATGGGAAGAGAGTACGCACTAATTGAACGACTTGCCATTTTAATATGAAATAAAATTAGTAGGTTATACAAAAATCTCCGAGTACAAAAAAAATATATTTTTTTTTTGATATTTGGGGGTCTTCGAAATATACCAGTGCCAAATATGAATCTTGAACGATATGCCAGAGTGATCCTGAAGACGCCACCATCATAAGCCTGCGTAGTCGTATACTAAATCCGAGAGTAATGGGTTCGGTGAAATACAAAATACTACTGCTGCAACCTAGAATACAATTATAGATATGACTATGCAAATATTAATTCAATGTTATCATTACACAAGCATGGGTATACGATAGATACTATTAATTTTGCATTAGGGGGGAAATGGTCCTTCTAATTCTGGGAATGTGGAGAAATTCTTGAGAACTGGAAGGCAATACGTCTACCACTCAATTATTGAGTATAGTACGTATTCCTGGATTAATAATATTTTACTTACACTAGAAAATCATCCCAACTCAAATGTATAAACGAATAGGATATTAGAACAAAAATATTCATATCAAAACTGACCAGAACTTACACAACAAAATAAAATAGGACGGGATGAGTCCAATTCCAATTGCAACATGAAGAGAATCCAAAAACATGGATAGAAAATTTAAAGCCGGACGCGCAGAGAGACGAATGGGAAAATATAGCTAACCATAAGCAATGCAATCTTATAACCTTTACTTAGAGATAAAAGGAAGGGTTACTGCAAATTTTATGCCATTTATTCTTGACATCCTTAGTGTAGCATTACTATCCAGAGAAAATAAAAAATGAAGAAGTAGGGTCTGACGTCTGAGCTGAAGTCTCAAATGAAAAATGACGAAACTACAAAATTGATGTTATTTATGTCATACAGAAACACTAAACAGTTAGGATCCTGACAGTCCATGCGTAAGAATATTAGCGTCAACCCTCAGATGAATGTGTTGATAACCAAGCAAATAAATGCCAGGTGAGTTGGTACATCATACTTAATGGAAATAAATTTCGAGGGGAAAAGCCAAAGTTTTGTATCAGTGAAATAGGTACAAGCCATGTGGGCGATACGTTAAAATTTAATCCGCTTAGAAATCCAATGGTAATCATATCTCTATTTGGTGTCATGGTTGATATGAATTGAAAGATTGATAGTAAGGATGTGACAATTCAAAGCATAAAGCTGATAATCCAATGTAAATGGTGACAACCTCATCAATGAACCAAACTACTTGGATATAAACACTAATATCACATTTAATACTTATCGTATCACATAGCCACGTATTCAAGGAAAAAAAATTCATAACCATGATACAATGATAATAGATATTTAACGTTAAACAAATCATAAGGAAACATAACAATGTAATAAACATTGAGAATTAAGAGAAACGTAAAAGAAAATCACCATGGATTAAAATGGAAATGACTTGGTTATAATACCTTAAATAATAGAGATATATGTTAATATTAAATAAGAAGGCTCAATAAGTGGTATAAGTTTAGAAAACATCTTTACTTTATATTATTGTGGAGGTATGCCTTATTAAAGGTATACGAATATAGATGATTAAATATAAGTCAAAACATTTGAAGAATGTATAGATATGGTTCCACTATTTTAATATCTATATTAAAAGTTTAAATGAAGAATTATATGTATAGGTGAAATAGATAATGTGGTTAGAAATATTTCCTACTTAATAATTTAGATAGATTATTCTACTGTAGGTGAAACTGAGAGTTGATCTCTTAGAAATTGGAACACTGTTGTATCTATTTTATGAGTGAATTGAATACTGGTAAGATAAAAAAATTGAGGGACCCAGGTGTATGCTGGTATGCGATGAATGACAGTATAAGAATAATAATGAATTAGAAAAAAAAAATTGAGACAGAGGTGTTACAAACAGTATCAGAGCCAAGTTTAAATACTAGGCAAAAATGTGTGGTCAACACCAGACATATTATGTTGCTATAAATTTTATTAAAATTTAAATTTAGCTAGCATTTACTTTCATGTATAGTGAAACAATGCTAAGGTATACAGCTACAAACCATGACTGAAGGGGATGAGTTGTATGTGGATCTGGGTGGTGGAGAAAACACGCCAGATCCAAATGCTCCATTGATGGCTCGCTTGCATAGAATGCAAAGAGAAATGGCACAACAGAAAATCCACAATGATAGGATATCGTTAGCCAGTGAAGAGAATGATAGTTTAATAAGAGAATTGACTTCCCGGAATAGTCAAGAAGGTGAATATTCCGGAAGGAAGAGAAAGGGAAGAGTAAATCATTCAAAATATTCTGAGGAAGATGATGCCTCTAGACAGCAGTCTAGTAGGAACAAGGAATTGCAGTGTGAATTCTAGAAGATCAAACCTCCCACCTATTATGGAGAGAAGGAGGAAGATGCTGAATCATGGCTTCTAAATATGTTAAAGTACTTTCATGTTTACGAATATGAAAGTAACTTGAGAGCCAGGCTGGTTATGTATCAATTGCAAGGTAAGGCTACCATGTGGTGGGAAGAGATAAAGATGGTCCATGTCATTGGTGAGAAAACTGTTACCTGGGAGGATTTCCAAATCAAGTTCAAAAATTGATAGCTGAATGAACGTTATTATGACAATAAAGCCAAAGAATTTCACGAACTCAAATTATGATAGCTTACAATTGATGAATTTGTAACCAAATTCACCAATCTGCTACGATATGTACCCTATATAAGAGAAGAAAAGCCAAAGGTACAACGTTATTAAATTTTTTACCTACTATATACAAGGAAGAGAGAGAGTTTGATAACCCCAAGACCATGGATGAGCTGGTACGCAAAGCAAGGCTGTGTTACGAACAATTTAAGGGAAAAGGTGAACAAGCAAAGAATTGGAAAAACAAAGAGAAGGGTGACTCCAGCAAAAAGAAAATAAAACCAGCATATCTGAAAAACTTTGGGAGAAACCACCAAAGAAAGAAGTTTAGCAAAAATGGTGAAAATCAAACTGCTCAATCAAAAACAGGGTCCAAACAGAGGAATGGAAAAAACAAAAGAGAAGGGACGGTTAAAATGAGAGAAATTTTAAAGTGTTGGGGTTGTGGAGAACCTTATTTATTAAGGGAGTGTCCACACAGAAGCATTCATACCATCCAAGTACTGAGAGAAGCAACAATTTTTAATTATGTGGCAAGAAACATCCCCAAAATCAGTGCTTCTCTGGAAGATCGTCAAGCTGAACACTAGTCCACTATGGTAGAAAGAGAAGGTATGACTGTTGACCAACTTGTTTCTCTTTTAATAGATCCAGGTGAATCTTTAAGTTATATCAGTCCTCAAATGGTATAAAAATGTAACTCAAAGTCATAAAAATTCCAACAATCATGGTTAGTACAGTTGGCCACTTGTACAAAAAGGAAAGTCACTCATAAGTTACCCCAAACAACCATAAATTTGAATGGATACCAAACTAAACTAAAATTAAATATTCTACCTTTACGGTCCTATGATGTTCTAGTAGGAATGGAATTGTTAGAGAAACAGAAGGCCATATTAAATTGTTTAGGCAAGACAATATAGTGCATAGACAGGGAGGGAAAACTCTTTATAGTAGAAGGAAAACCCAAGCCCATCTCTGTGAGACAAATTTCAGCACTTCAATTGAAGAGAAATGCTAGAAAGGGTTACCAAGTGTATTTTGTCGATGTAGAAGAATTGGGACAATTGACAGAGGAAAATCATTTGGAAACATTACATGTTATCAGAAAAATAAAATATGTGTTTCCGGATGAAATTCATCATCTGCCCCCTAGGAGAGAGATTGATTTCTCAATTTACTTAGTGTTGGGAGCAACTCTAGTTTCTAGAGCCCCATACAGAATGAGTACTCCAGAACTGATGGAGTTGAAAATGCAACTACAAGAGTTGCTGGAAAGAGGTTACATTAGACCAAGTGTGTCCCCATGGGGAGCACGAGTGTTGTTTGTGAAAAAGAAATATGACACTTTCAGAATGTGTATTGACTATCATCAATTAAACAAGTTGACAATAAAAGACAAATATACTTTACCTAGGATAGATGACCTCTTTGACAAAGTTAGAGGAGCAACAGTGTTTTCAAAAATTGATGTGACAGGCTACCATCAGTTAAGAATTAAGGATGAAGATATAAGAAAAACTTCTTTTAGAACCAGGTATGGGCACTATGAATTTGTCGACCTACCATTTGGGTTGACTAGTGCCCCTGCTACTTTTATGTGCTTGATAAATAGTGTCTTAAATAAGTACTTGGAAAAGTTCGTATTAGTATTTATTGATGGAATTTTGATTTACTCTAAGAGTGAAGCTAAGCATAAGGAATATCTTAGAATTGTTTTAGAAACACTCAGGGAAAACAAATTGTATGCTAAGTTTAGAAAATGTGAATTTTTCAAAGGTAAAATTCAATATTTGGGTCATATAACTTCAGAAAAGGGGTTGGAAGTAGACCCAGAAAATATAAAAGAAATAAAAGAGTATTTTGTACCTACTTTTGTGTCTTCCCTAAGATCCTTCATGGGAATTGTAGGATACTATAGGAGGTTTGTGGAGATATTTTCAGCCTTAGCTTACCCTATTACATCCCTACAAAGGAAAGGAGTTAAGTTTGAATGGACTGAAAAATGTCAAAACAGCTTTGATCAGCTAAACCTAAAACTTACAACAACACCTATTTTAAGGATTGCTAATCCAGATCAGGAATTTGTAGTATGCACAGGTGCTTGTGGAGAAGGATTAAGAGGAGTGCTCCTACAAGAAAATTCTGTTATAGCTATGAATCCAAAAAACTCAAGAAACATGAACATAATTATAGTGATTATGATTTAGAACTAGTTGTTGTAATACACACCCTGAAGATGTGGAGACATTACCTTTTATGGAAAAATTTTGTGCTGATGACAGATCACATCAGCTTAAAGTATTTCTTCACTCAAACAGATTTGAATGTTAGGAAAGCTAGGTGGCTTTCCTTCCTTAGTGAATTTGACATGGAGTTCAAACATATTAAGGGTAAGCAAAACAAGATTGCAGTTGCATTAAGCAGAAATGCTTGGAAAAGTGTGATTAATGTTGTGAGTAGTGCCAACTTTGACCTAGAAGGAATAATACAAGAAGTGGTGAAACAAGACCAAAGCTATGAAAAACTTCAGTCCAAAATGCTGAAAAAAATAAATAAAAGGGTATATATAGAACCAAAGAGGACTAATTTTTTATTGAGATAGATTATACATTCCTGAAGTAGACTCTCTAAGGAAATAAATTTTGGATGAGTACCATAAAATACCCTATGCTGGACATCCTAGATACCAGAAATTACTCTCAGCTTTAAGAAAGAACTTGCTTTTCCCTGGTATGAAAATGGATGTGGAAAATAACTTGGATAGATGTATAGAATGTCAATAAGTAAAGGTTGAACATTAGCATCCAGCTGGGTTGTTGAATTCTTTACCCATCCCAGAATGGAAGTGGGAGACTGTTTCCATGGATTCTAATATTGGTTTACCAAGGACCAAATACCAACATGACTCTATCATGGTTGTAGTTGATACTTTGACTAAATATTCTCACTTTATACATGTACAGTCTACCTTTGGTACAACCTAAGTAGCAAATGTATTTATGAAGGATATTGTAAAACTTCATGGTGTTCCTAAAATGATCATTTTAGATAGTGATGGAAAGTTCACTGCAACTTTTTGGAGGAGTTGGTTTGGAGGCATGGGTACCAAATTAAATTTTAGTACTGCCTACCATCCCAAAATTGATGGTCAAACCGAAAGAGAAAAATAGATTTTAGAGGATATGATAAGGATGTATGTCATGGATAGGCCAACAAAATGGGAAAAATACCTACACTTAGTAGAATTTACCTACAACAATAGCTACCAAGCTTCCATAAAGATGAGCCATTTTGAATCACTTTATGGTAGAAAGTGCCATACCCCTCTAAGTTGGATTCAACCTAAAGATAAACTAATACTTCGACCAGAAGCCTTACAAGAAATGGAAAAAGTTGTGAATAAAATTTAGAAAAACATCAAAAAATCACAAGATAGGCAGAAAAGTTATGCAGAAAAAAAGAGAATTCAGTGTGGGTGATCATGTGTATCTAAGACTTAAGCCTAAGAAAATTACATTGCACACTGGAAGCTATGCAAAACTAGCTCCATGATACTGTGGACCTTTTGAAGTGCTAGAAAGAGTTGGACCAGTTTCATATAAGCTGGATTTACCCATTCACATTAAGGTTCAGTATTTATTTCATGTTTCGTTATTAAAAAAATATGTGCATGATTCTACTTATGTTCTTTATTGGAATGTGATACAGGTGGACCCAGAAGAGGAATTCCTTCCAGATCAGCTTCAAATCTTGGCACAAGAAGAAATTCAGCTCCGGAATAGGATAGTGGCCAGGGTAAAAGTGCAGTGGAGGAAATTTGCACCCAAAGAGGCTACTTGGGAGCGAGAGACTGATATGATGGAAAAATATCCATCACTGTTTGAATAGTGATTTTTTTATTTGTTTTGTTAACAACGAGGACGATGTTTATCTTTAGAGGGGGAGTATGTAATATCCCTAGTTTGTTATTCTTTTCTTTGACAAATGAACAAAGCCCAAAAGAGTACAGTGGACCCAAATGGAAAACATATATGTGGATTTATTTTAAAATTTTCAATTAATAAAATAAAATGGAAAAATTATGTGCAATGACTAGAACAAGATTTGAGATCTAAAAATCCAATCCATGAGGATCGATAAGATTGTAAGACTTTCCCAAACTTCCAGAAATCCTTCGAAGGAATAAAGTAAGATACTAAAATTAGATTTGGAGATAAATTTCTAATTACTCAAATAAAGAGGAATGTATTTGGAAGAGGTGGAATAAAGCTAGAAAAGTGGAAAAGCTAGCTTTAAAAGTACCTTTCTGGAAGCAACAGAGAGAAAGCATAGGCCAATAGGAATACAACATCCTAGATTAACTAGACGTATTTAATGGAAACAGGCTGGGGAAAAGCAAATCTTAAGTAGGTTGTTTCAAGATAGACAAAGGGTTGTCTATCATTGGAGCAAAGGATCTCTGATCGGGGGTGAGCTATGGAAAAACAGCTTTAAGGCTGGGAGGCTACTAGTCAGAATGAAGTGGTATGCACATTCAATTGGAAATGGTTTTTATTACGTTCTAATGTATTAAAGTATTGATAATTATAAAACAGCCATGTTAATGTGAATTATTGAGTTTACTTTTGTGTAGAAGTTGGAAAATTATGTTGTATAGTTTTATTCTACTATTATGTACATTTAACAGAACTCACTATAGCAGGAATAGTGAATGTTGTATGGTTGTACAGAAATATTCTGGGGAGGATTAACTCTCAGAATGTCTAACACCTAGAAATGGGCCTAGATCTGAGGTTAGATATATCACAGAAAATTTAAGTTTCCCTAATTTAGCTGGCCTAGAATTATAATAGCAGACTGTGTAACTCATTGAGAAATAAATTATGTAATAGAAACTAATGTACAGATATGTAATGATTAGTTACTGTATACATCTCTATATTAACTATAGGGAAGTAATATAGAATTGAAAATAATGTAGACCAGCATATTTCTGAAATGTGTATTTATAGGGGAAACAGAAATTGAAAGTAGTATGAAAAAAAAAGACAATATCATGTTGTTGGTATGAAGAGATTCAATACACTGCATTATAAAGCTAGTTTAGATGTTGTAATGTTTGTGAATTTAAATCAATTACTATCTGCGAAGTAGTGAACAAGTATGAACATATGTGCAAGTTCTAGAGGCATGCGGAGTATGATACTGTAGTTAAGACAAAATTTATGAAGAAAATCTGACACAGAAATTGTAGAATAATATTGTTCAATTACAGTAGCTAAATTCCATTTAGAACATAGATATTCTTAAATTAAATATTTATGTTTAGATATAATAAAATTATAATGTTTTTAGTATGTCAACCTTATGGAAGAAAATTGGCATAATATGGGTGCTATAGACAGTCATAGCTATACAAAAAAAATTCATATAGTTACAAATAAATTATGTTGGCTACTTCACGTAATCTATAACAGAAATTAATTCTAATTCATGTAACCATAGGTGAAAACGAGGAAACGTTTTTTTTTTAAATACGTGTAGGTGTTTAAGTGAAAGAAATTGTTCTACTTTTAGAAATTAAACAATTTTATGAGTCCAGTCCATAGATGTACAATACAATAAAGATATTTTGTAATAGTACGAGAAACAATAAATTAGTTTAAAAAGAAGTGGTATAGCAAATACTCTATTTTACTAATATAATCCATGATTGTTGTCCGAAAAATGCTGATCCAAGATCTGTGTAGTAACATAATCACAATGAACTAGACCAACCTGCACCCACCGAGGTTCCATATTTAAAAAAAGGACCAGCAACAATAATAAAGAATGGAAACCCTCTTTCCAAAAAGATACAAAGTATAGCATCCATAACTGAAATGAAACATGATTATGGATTCTCAGGTTGAACAAATGAGATAAATTATAAGAATCAAAATGAAAACTAACATACCTCATTAGTTCCAATTTTATGATTGTAACTACATATAAGATAGAGACAGCGTTAATATATATACAAAAATGAATGGAATGATAATAATTATCGTTGAGTATATTAATACAAATTCTAGAATGGATAAGTAACTCATCAGGCACATGGGAAAATAGTAGGCACTAATTGAAGGACTTACCATTTTAATATGAAATAAAATTAGTAGGTTCTACCAAAATCTTCGAGAACGAAAACAAAGATTTTTTTTTTTGATATTTGGGGGTCTTCGAAATATATCGATGCCAAAGATGACTCTTGAAAAATATTCCAGAGCGATCCTGAAGGCACCGCCACCATAAGCCTGTGTAGTCGTAAACAAAATCCAGGAGTAATGGGTTTGGTGGAATACAAAATACTATTGTTGCAACCTAGAATACAATTTTAGATATGACTATGCAAACAGTAATTCGACGTTCCCATTACACAAACATGGGTATATGAGAAATACTGTTAATTCTGCATAGGGGGGAAATGGTCCTTCCAATTTCGAGAATGTGGAGAAATTCCTGAGAATTAGAAGGCAATGCATCTATTGCTCAGTTATTGAGTATAGTACGTATTCCTGGATTAATAATATTTTAGTTACAATGTAAAATAATCCGAACCCAAATTTATAAACGAATAGGAGATTAGAACAAAAATATTCATACCACAATTGACTAGAACTTACACAACAAAGTAAAATAGGACGAGATGGGTCCAATTCCAATTGCGGCATGTCAAGAATCCAAAAACGTGGATAGAAAAATTTTAAATTAGACGACCGGAGAGTCAAATGGGAAAATAAAGTTAACCATAAGCGACAAAGTCTTATAATATTTACCTTGAAATAAAAGGAAGTGTTACTGCAACTTCTATGCCATTTCATCTCAGCATCCTTACTGTGGCATTACTATCCGGGGAAAAATGAAAATGCAGAAGTAGGGTCCGACGTTTGAGCTGAAGTCTCAAATGAAAAATGACGAAATTGAAAATTTGATTTTATTTATGTCATTCAAAAACCCTAAAAAGTCAGGATCTAGACTTTCCACGCATAAGAATATTGTTTTCAACCCTCTTATGGATGTGTTCATAACCGAGCAAAGAAACACGAGGTGAGTTGGTACATCATACTTAATGGAAATAAATTTCGGGGGGGTGGGGGAGGGGGTGGGGGGGGGGACCAAAGTTTCGTATCAGTGAAATAGTTACAAGCCATGTGGGAGATAATTTAAAATTTAACCCCCTCTTAAATCCAGTGCTAGTCGTATCTTTAGTTCGTGTCCTAGTTTATATGAATTCGACAATTGACAGTCAGGATGTGACAATTCAAAGCGTAAAGTGTATAATCTAATGTAAATGCTGACAACCTCATCAATGAACCGAACTACTCGGATATAAACACCAATCTCGCATTTAATACTTATCGTATCACATAGCCACGTATTCAAGGAAAAAAAATACATAACCATGATACTATGATAACGGATAGTTAGCGTTAAACAAATCATAAGGAAACATAACAATGTAATAAACGTTCAGAATTAAGAGAAATGTAAAAGAAAATCACCATGGATTAAAATGGCAATGACTTGATTATAATACCTTCACTAATAAAGATATACTTTAATATTAAATAAGAAGGCTCAGTAAATGGTATAAGTTTAGAAAAAATCTTTACTTTATATTATAGTTGAGGTATGCCTTATTAAAGGTATAGGAATATAGATTATTAAATACAAGTCAAAACATTTGAAGAATGTATAGATATGGTTCCACTATTTTATTGTTTATATTGAAAGGTTAAATGAAGAATTAGATGTATAGGTGAAATAGAGAATGTGGTTAGAAATAATGCCTAATTAATAATTTAGATCGAGTATTCTACTCTAGGTGAAACTGAGAGTTTATCTCTGAGAAAGTGGAACACTATTGTATCCAATTTATGGCTAAACTGAATAGAAGTAAGATAAGAAAATTATGGGACCTAGGTGTACGTCGGTATGTGACGAATGACAGTCTAACAATAATAATGACTTAGAAAAAAAAATGAGACAAAGGTGTTACAAACTATTCATTGTTTTCTATTTCTCTTAAATCTGAAGAAATTCCTTAAATTATATAAATTTATGTATGTGCGGGTACTCTTTCCTTTCCTACTCAATTACACTATAGTGTTAAAATTTTGCAACTCATACATTGACAATGACATCTAATTTGATTGGGCATAAGTTGGTCCAAAATTCCTTAGGGACTTCCTATGTTTAAAATCTGATCAGTTTTCGAAGTGATAATATAGTTAAATTCATGGGATTGAATCCGAGACTCTGTATAAAATTTTGAAAATATTTACTTTCACATTTATATACATGAAAGTTTCTAGAATTACTTTGGTTTACTATGATACCATATACTTTATTTCCAAAAGCTAGAAGATGTTTACTGTTCCGCATGTATTATATTTTGTTAAACATGTGTTTCATTTCTTATATAATACTATGGTTTCTATAGAAATCTAAAATCTTCTAAGTTTATTATAGTAGAAGATATGGTTTGAATTTCCTCATTTCATGTTTAGTAAGACAACAAAATTTTTGTATTCTATATCACTTTTCAATTTATGTTATTATGGCTACATTGATAAATACATTAAATTTACTTTCCTTTTCATGTATATATTCATTTTTTTGTGTATATGAAATAATACTATTCTCTACCTAACCTCAGATTTAAATCTGTCATAGAAGTTTAGACATTCTAAGAGTTGGTATAATTCTTATAATTGTTTGTGTAACTATACTAGACTAAACTATATCTATTATAGGAAGTTTTGTTAAATACATCAGACCTTGAAATCTATCACTAATAGAAAAGTATAATACTACTTAACAACATAGAATATAATTGATCACAGACCTATCTATATAACTCATCACATCTATAAATTTCATTATAATAACAAAATAATAAAACATAATCTAATAATTTGTGCATACCACTTTTGGTAAGACTATTTTCCATCGAACCTTCAACTCTCTCTCCACAGCTCCCCCCGAGTGGAGACCAAATCCTTCCAGCAGTAGAAAACCCCTTGTATACCTAGGAATGGCTTATTTAAGCCTGCTTTCCGATAAACTTGTTCCCATAACTGCATCCAGTAATCAGGATGTTGGTTTCCTTTTTGCCTAGACTTTTCTTTTGTTTTTTTTCACAAAAGTACTTTAAAAATATTTTTTTCCTCTTTCTAGTTTTATTCCAGCTATTCCTAGTAACTTTCCACTGCACTGAGGTATCTTTCTATAGTTTTACCTCCAATCTAATATTTACAATTTTATTTTTCTCCAAGGATTTTTTAAGGATCTCGGAAACTCTTTGGAATCTTATCCATCCTCGTGGAATTGAATTCCTTATCTCTAATTATACACTAGTCTTTACGCAAATATTCAATTTTGATTTTTATTTAATTTAAAATAATAATAATATTTTCCCTTGGTCCACTTGACCTTGAGGACTGTTCATATGTCTAATAAAAACAGTAAAAATAGGGATATTACAGTTCTGAAATTTTTAAATTTCTCTTTTAGCATTATTTCCAACATTAATTTACATAATAAACCATATGCACATTATACATAAGGCAAAAGAAAATTTATGTACATCATACATCATACTTGGCCCTCAGCATGGGTCCAATGATATCTAGATTAACATGGAACATGTCCAACATACATGTGTTATACATTATTATTTTTCAAATAACGCAATCATGCACATCATAACATTATATTTTATCATTTACAGTTTCAATTCACATTGCCACATTTTACTTTCACAGGTTTTCTTGTTTCCATTAAAATATCCATGCCTAATATCATCAACAATCCTAGTCATAACTATACATTATTTTAAAAAGTATTCACTTTCGTAATTATTTTAGTTTCTAACATACAATGTTGTCATGCATAAATATATATATAAATATTCATTAATGTGTATATGTAGATAACGGTTAGGGTAACATTCCAAACATGTCCAATTCTCATAGTGTTCTGTGACCAACAGACTGACATATGAAGTAGTTACCATAATCACTTGTTTACAACTTTCAATAATCTTTAATAAAAATAAATTCATGCATATAAGTTTTATTAGTTAGTCATGCATCACTAATCAATGCTAGTGATAGTCTTAAGGTAGCCATGATATAACTCATTAAATAACTATCCATTATAGTCAAGTCTCACTATTGGACTCATTATGTATTTTTTTAACATCTAAAAGGCTTCATTCAATTTCATTTTAAAACACTCTATCATCCTCTTCAAGGACTTCCCCATCGTTTGAATTCGTGCATTAGTCTCACACACCATCACTATACACATTCATATTTTTCAAGTAGTGCATGGTAAATTTAGTTATGCTCATTAAATGCATCATTAATATGTCATATACACAAATTTTAATAGTCAACTCTCACTTTCACTAGTGAGTACTCAGGTTGTTCATAAGTGCAGCGAACCTTTTATTTTCTTTTATCCTGAAAAGGCTTCCAATGTTATGAAAGTCGTTCAGTAGCAGAATTTACTACTAATTACTCTTCAATGTAGTTATAAACATGAATCGAACATCTCATGTCAAAAGTAAACTACTGCATATATGAAACAATATGTAGATTTCTAGAATCATACCTTAACTGATGTCCATTAGTAGCATCCATCAATTAATTTTTTCTTAAAAAATCCCAAAGGCATCAATGCTTCAAAATTTAGCTCTGATACCACTTGTAACATAACCTAATATCCTCACATGGAAATGCAAGGAGTTAGCAAATCACTATTCAAGATTCCTCACTAATTATTATATAGAATTTTCATCAGTTCATAGAGTGAATTTAGTAGAGGAATAGTAAGTTGCATAACCATTATCAACCATTATTGTGGTCTATTAAGATAAAATTTATGATGTAACATTACATCCATTTGATGAATGATTTAACCAGATTAATTAATCAAATACTTGACATTATGAACATCACAACAAACAAGGAATGAACGTCATCAATCTAATACAATAATCAATCACATCATTGAACATTGATATACCCTGGAAACCCCGTAGGGTGAAAAGCAACAAATGTTTAATTTTATTATTAAACGCTCATGAGGGTGTTCACCCCTCACTCATTGGCGTATAAGGGAGGCCATCCCTTAACCATTTCTATAAATGTTACAATGAAATATCGTTTATATACAAATATCTAGATTAAATGCATTAAAATAATTATGATGGCATTTACCCACTAATTTTCATATCTTCATATCTTTGTGGCGTGGTTTTACCTACAATAAACCATCCTACAGCTCACACTCATCTGCGTGAACCATTAATCATTTACCTACCACCATGTTAAGCATAATATATCATTTTCGCAAGTCACCATCATTTACTAATAATGGTATCTTCAAGCTACATTGATGTTAGGATTCATAGAGTATTAATCAACCCATTCATAAATATATACTAGTGATGCTTCCCCATCTACTCATGTAAGTTCATGACATGCAAGTAAAATATTGCGACATGATTCCTTTATTAGCATTTAATATGCACAATCTATAAACAATTAGATTAACTGATATTTCCCTCACATAAGAACCCATTCTTGCAAGACAAATAGCTACAACTGCCAAACATTTCTTTAGAAGAAAATGATACATCAGTTACGATATTCGCACATGAAAATTACAAAAAATTAATGAAAATAGATAACCCTTAAGCTATTACTTTTGGTTCATGTAAACAAAGCTAAAAAAAAAAATGTTGTCCCTATGCATACAAATGCATATAGCTTCCAAAATCGTCTTTCCAAAGGAATGCTTAACATAACAAGTCATGCAAATCAAAGTTTTCTTTTCTCTAAAACTAATTCAATAAGGCATACATATACATGTCTTCTCTTTCAAATATTATACTAACAATATTTTCCGATGTAATCTAAAACAACATGCTACATTTTCCCACATACAAATATGTATATTCTTTTCAACGAAAGATAATACAAATCTTCCATCCATATACATGATATTATTCCAAAATAAGATATCATAATAGTTATGATAGCATAAAGTACTCTCGTATAACTTTTCCTAAGGAATCATAGCTCAATATTTCTTCTATCCATGCAAAAAAGATATCTCTATGACACAATGACTATTCCCTGTGCATGTAAGAGCTTATCATAATAGCCCTTACTTAATATGCACAACATATTCCCTTCTTAAAATTATACCATCATAAACTATTATTTTCATGTAAACAAATACATACTTCTTTTTCAAAGGAAAGTTAATATAACCTAGTTTCTTTCTTTCTACATGTATTTTTTTCATGCTTCCCTTTCAATAAATTATCATAGATAACCATATTTTATGCATAAAACTAGGAAACCATAACAAGTCAAATTAACCTTTTATACACCTAAATCAAGAACTAGCCATACAATCTTTTGAAGAGGTTACTTTTTTCAATAAAGTACCATAATTAACGGTTATTTTGTTCCTAATAACTAGGAAGGGCTTTTTAAAATAATAACGAAGTTAACCTTTTATGCAATAAACCATGAAATTAAGTCAAAATATCCAATAGACAACACAAAAATAACTTGTATTTTTACCCAATAGAACATGTAACTTTTGCAAACTCTTGCAAGGGAATTAACACAATGGACTTATCTTTCACACACAAGATAAATATATTATTTCAAAATAATATCATATGAATTATGTTATCTATGTGTATAATGTTTAGAAGATAATTCCATAAGATATTATCTTTAACAAAAATTACACATTTCACCTCAAAAAGGGGAAATACCAACTTATTATATCTTTCCATCAAATATTTTCTGATATATTTATTTCATCTTGATATGGGAATAAAGCTTCTTTATAATAAGATTGGAATATAAATAATCAATAGTGAATTTGTATCAGACACATCCTAATAAAGTAATGAAATACCCTTTTCTTTTGTATAAGTAACACATCCCAAGAAATATGAGAAAAATAATTATTATTCTTTACTATTTTCCCATAATATTTTCTCACTTAAAACTATATGATATGTTTTTTTATTTATATGCACTTCTTTCCAAAAATATAGATTCATTAATAATTATGAAAATTCATATATTTTTTTGTCAAAATAAAACATAATGGACATGCTTACCTCTCCCCAGCACTCTTAACAAGAACTTCTTCTACTATGCCATAATAGTGCTAAGTAACTCCCACAGTTGTACCAGAGTTGTATTGACAACCACATTTCTATAGAAAAATTATCGAGTTACATTACCATGGATTTTGAAGGATGGATTAGTGTTGATGTGGGATCCCCGCCTAGAGAGCTTCAATGCACACTCTCTCCCTTTCCTTTTCAACCTCCTCATCTCCCTTTCAACTGCACACTGTAATATTTTCCTTTTCAACCAATTTTTTCCAAGAATCAAGCTTGTTTCCTTTTTTTTAAAATGAGAATGCCATTAACATTTTTTTTCTCTCTCAACTGAGTGAATGTAGAAAACAATAATATGAATGTGTAATCGAATACTTGTAACCATTTTCTTGAAACAGGTCATAAGGTAGTTTATATATAAATCAAAACTCTAACTAATTCTTGATTACAATTTTTTTGATTAAATGGTAAACATCGTAATTAAATAAAAATATTTTCGTCTTAAACATAAGATTGTACTCGGCTTTCCTCCATTTATTTTTTTACTCATGGCATGCATCTCGAAACAACCAAAAAGTGACCCTTTCCCTTCAAAATGAGGAATTTTATTATACTCATTAACAAAAACAAAAAAATTTGATCAATAGTCATACGGATTTACAACTGAAAAATATCAAGATGAAATTCGTATTGGTTAAATAGTAAACATGGTTGTTAGATAAGAATATTTCCGCAAAAATTGTAAATACAACTGTTTACAGGGTATTACAGAGTGTAACATAGGTAATTCTATATCTATATCTGTGAAACCAAAACTAATTGACACTGACCTCATCATTCACAACTTTTCACATATAATATTTTTGGGTATCCATTCATAAGAGTACATTTCTATTTGTGAACCCATTTAAAAAACTTTGTAATCCTATATCTATATCTGTAAAACTACAATTAATTATTTTGGATGGGAGAATCTGTGTGAGTGTGTGGATGAAGGATAGTTGCTATTAAGTATCAAATTTTAATAAGAAACACAAAATCTCAAAATATCGATTATTAAGTAAAAATTAATATCTAATTTACTGTTCAAAAAGATACATAGAATATTAAAAGAGAATGGAAAAATACTTAGATTTAAATAAATTTAATTTTTCTTTTAGCTAACCTGTGTTTTTCCACATAAAAATATGTTTTTTTTAGTTAAAATGTAATATTTTATTAGATAAAACATCAAGTGATTCAATTCAGTAACAAAGAGATATTTAACTAAGAAAACATTAAGTGATTAGGTTTGGTTATATATATAAAAGATCATAAGACTGAATCCATAAATCGCTTTTAATTTAAGTCTTATCATCCTTTTAATCTTTTAAAAAGTGTTAATTTAATTGTGTATCATAAATAATTTTGTTAAAAAAAATGTATTAATATGGTTAATACTAAAAAAAAAGGTTTTCTTGCATACATAGGAAAATATTAATAATATTAGACTATCATAGGTTTTATTAATAACTCTACCATATCTATAACTACACCATATGAGTATAATTATATTAACAATAGTTTAATATAAATGTATTAATAATTTTAAGAATATACTATTACAATAAAAGTTCAAAGTAATTGAACCACTAAAAAATTTAAGTTATTTTTTTTATAAATTAAATTAAACCAATCTAGATCCATGTTAACTCCATATGTAACAAGGGTGGGGAGGATGAAATCACTCAAGTGGCAGACCTATTTTTTAAGTGTCAAATGTAAGAAAAAGTTTGCAGCTTGAAATATTTGACCCTTCTTAGTGTGAATTGGATGTAGAAAATTATTATCCCTTCTATAAAATTATGACATATAAAATATTAAATTTATAATAAATATATATTTAATATAAGTTCAATTTCTTTATATAATACACTTCGATAACAATAACATATATTTTTTCAAATAAATACTATAACATATATACAAATTTGTATTGGTTTTTAAACAACAATCTAATAGGAGAGAAAACAAAACTAATGTAGTGTGAAGATGGGACAATTGCCACAGCACTATAGTATAGTTAGTTGGGTAATGTGAACCATCAACCCATGGTCGACTGAAATCAAGTTTCATTTTTCCACAACGCCTTTGAGAACAATTTTTTTTATTTTTTTATTTTATAGGTCAAATGGCTGAAGGCTTCTCAAGATTATTATTATTTTTAATAAATATATGTAAAATCATTTATAAAAGGAAACGGTGAGTTTAATAAGGTCCTATGAAATATTTCTATAAATAATAAGTATAATATAATTATTTTTCAATGCTAAAGACTCTATAGAAATATAAAACTTTAATGGATGATATATATATATATATATATATATAACTTCAATTCTTATTCAATTTTAAGAAATGATTATGATGTCTTTTAATCTAAGGAGTAAACTGAAGCGGAGGCTTTTCATAATATCGTTATCATTCAAAATCATGAATCCTAACTCAACTAAATGATGGTATAGTTTTTGTTAATGAATTGAACAAGGTGTAACAATGCCCATGTTTGAGATGCAAATAGTATAGGACTTGTCATTGATTTTAAGCTAACCAACGTAGCGTTGATAGGTTCTTATATGTCAAGATAATTGTTTCTACATGACTGGGTGAGAATAATCCCAATATAATTTACTCTGCTTGGCTTGCTTTCGATAACCTTGAATAGTTCATCAAGATAAGTTTAAAAGTGAAAACATTGATTGGTATGTAATAGTAGTGAACATTGAAATATCAACATTGTGCTTCCTAGGCCTGGGTCAAATTGTCAATAAATTATACACAATAGCCATTTAAATCTTGCATAAGCTTGATAGAAATAATGAGTTAATGCGAGTTAGTGAATCAAAGATGAAAAATATTTGAAATTCTATCTTGTGAAATTCAATTCCTTCACAAAAATTCCATATGTTGTCGTATCAATGTCGCTCTGTGTAACATACACCTATATCTTCACATGGAAATGGAGGAGTTAAATTTTTTTTATACAAGTTACCCACGAGTAACTATCCAAATCAATATTAAATACTCCTTAGTCATCATTAGATACAATGTTCACCATTTCATAGTGTAACCATAGTTTAGCACTTAACCATTAATAACCTCTATTGTAGTACATTAACATAAAATTGTATGATGTAACCTTCCATTTATTTCATTACTCATGTAGTCATCACATGCTTGCCATTACAAACATCATAAAAATAAAGGAGTAAACATCATCAACTTCACACAATAATCAATCACATCATTGAACACCAATATACGCTCGAAACCCCGTAGGGTGAAAACCAGCAATGTTTAATTTTATTATTAAACGCTCATGAGGGTGATCAGCCCTCACTCAATGGCTTATAAGGGAGACCATCCCTTAACCATCATTTATAAATCTTACAAGGAAATATAAAGATATCTAGCTTAAATCTATTACAATAAATATGATAGCATTTACCCACTAATCTTCATATCTTCATATCTTGATGTCATGGATCTACCTACAATGGTACATCATACATTGGATCATCCGGTAGTTTGCACTCATCTGCATGAATCATAATCACTTACCTACCACCAGGTTAAGCATAATATTTCCTTTATACATGTCACCATCATTCCCTGCTAATGTTACCTTCAATATATATTGATGTCAAGATTCAATGTTACCTCCAACATGCATTGATGTTAAGATTCATAAAGTATAATAAATCATTTCATATATCTATACTATAGAAGTTTGTCGATCTACTCATGTATATTCAAGACATGAAATTAAATTACCTTAACATTCTCCATTTAACAACACATACTTCATATGTGCTAGTTATAAGTCATCACATTAACTAATGTTCCTGCAAGGCAATAGCTACATCTCCCAAGATTTTTTTTAAAATAAAATGATACATCAGCTACGATATCCGTGCATGCAATTTACACAAATTTAGTCAAAACAGCTAAGCCTTAAGCTATTACTTTTAGTGCATGGAAAAATCTAACATAAAAATTGTTGCTCCCATGCATGCAAATGCATATAGATTCCAAAAGAGTCTCCCCAAAGGAGTGCTTACACAACGAATAACATAGCTTCCTTCACGAATCTTCCCAAAGGAAATATCAACGCAAGTGAGCATGTGAACATATGTTTTCTTTTCTGTAAAACTATGCAATTAAGCATACAAATACATCTCTTCTTTTTCAAAAATTATACTATCAATCATTTCCAATGTGGTTGAACACAACATGCTATCTTTCCCACTTACAAATATGTATATTCTTTCCAATGAAAGTTAATACGTATATTTCATGCCTATGCATGATCTTCTTCCAAAAGGATTTAACATCATAATCATGATAATATAAAAGTAATCACACAATTTTCTCATCTAAAGAAATAAAACTGAATAGTTCCGTTATCCGTGGATTTATTAAATAAATACTCTTTACCAACATCATGGTAATCTATTCATGGATTTATGAAATAACTAATATTTACAAACACCCTGGTAATCTACCTATGGATTTATGAAATAATTAATCTCTACCAATACCATGGTAAACTATCCATGGATTTATTAATTCATTAAACTCTACCAATACCATGGTAAACTATCCATGGGTTTATTAAATAATTATTATTTAAAACATAGTTAATGTATGCATACATATTCATAAAAACACTTCCAAGAATATTAATGTGAGAAACTTCTCTTTTCTTCTTCACTACACATGAAAATATTTCAAGAGTTACCCTCTTTAATCTATATTCATTCATGAGGTATCCTTGGATTTGTTCCTGTTTCCTAAACTAAATGAGTAAAAAATCCCTTTTAGAATAAATATCATGCATCTTCTATTTTCTTGCTTATACAATATTATATAAATAATAATTTTAAAGAGTTACCCTCTTTAATCTATTCAAGAAAATCCCTTTAAAAATAAAGAGCATGCATCTTCTATATTCTTGTGTATAGAATATTAAATAAATATTTATATTAAAGAGTTACCCTCTTTAATCTATTCAAGAAAATCCCTTTTAAAATAAAGAGCATGCATCTTCTATTTTCTTGCGTATACAATATTATATAAATATTTATATATTTTTTTCCATATAAACATGGAAAATATTTTGAAAATAATGAAACCCAGAAATAAACAAAAGGCATTACTTATCTTTTTCACTTTCTCTGTCTGAGTATAGCACCGGTCTCCATACTATCGATTCTGGATAAAGAAAAGATAAAAATACTTCAATTCCCATGTCCATGACGTCTACAATGGCTACGATGTGGAAGAAGGACAACAGAGGTTCTGTTGAAGATGAGAAACAAGATGTCAAATTTCTTGGGATGTTCCAAGTAATACTCGGGTTGTGCAGCTCTCTCGGCTGTCATCTCTAAGAAGAACGCTTGTAGCATCACCAGACATATGAATGGCCTTACAAACTCTATTAGTGCTTGCCACTAGGCAGCCCTCGGTGGTGGCCATGGGAACCATATTTTCAAAGCCATCAAGTAGAAGAGGCCCTGTAACATCCATAAGAATCTGCACATACCCAACAGGCAGTTCATAGCATTGCCCAAGGATGGATCCATAATCAAATATGAGGATGGCTTATTTTGTAATTTCCTCCATAATCATATCAATGCCCCTTGGCTCTCTGCCTTTTTTTCTTGGACCATTGAATTTTCTACACACAACACCTACCAGATAGGCGCAATAACTTTAACTTGTTTTTTTTATTAAAATTTCCAAATATGAATCTTGCATATCTCCCCGTGTGCAATCATGTGAAGGAAATAATAAATTATGATTTGTTATCTAGAATTAGTTTTACCTCTAACTGTTTCTTTATTTTCTTTATAAAACAGTTAAAGTAAAAAAATAGATTTACCATGTGTTTACGTAAGAGGTCTGTTACATACTCCCCCCCTTGAAGAGAACACCATCCCCAATGTGCTTCTCTCACTGAAATTTAAACTTATACTCATGATATAATAATATAAACAACCAAAGGGGGTCCTTCCCCTTCTCAATGAAACACTTTCTTTTCCTTAAATTCCATTAAGTGAAGCAATAATGTTTTTATCCATAGTCATAAGAATGTATAGCTCAACAAATATTCCATTTACATTTTTATTCACTTGTCTATTTATTCAATTCATAAAAACATGGAAAAATATCTATACAAACTTACCATTACTTACAATTGCTGTTGGAAGTAATGATGGCTTTTACGCAAGCTCTCTGAGAATGGTTGAACAACACATCAACACTCCATGGAAAGAGCCTGTAATGTATGACTAACAATTCAATCAGATTAGTCACATAGTTTCAATCAAATGAAGTACTTACAACTATCAAACATTCATGCAATATCAAGAAATGTTTTAATCAGAGTACTTCCACAAGTACTCAGAGAGCACCAACCCTTTAACCAATGCATCACGTGCACATGGTCTTAGCTCCTGCTAAAGACATCCACATAGTACTTCAAAAGTACTCAAAGAGCACCTAGCTCTCTAATCGTACCAATGGTCAATCAATGCACCATGGGCATATCCTAGGCTCTGCTAAGACATTCAAACAAATTAGTAATAAAACAAATGAACTTGTAAATTCAATAATTTATTTTCCAAGCGCTAAGCTCCTTTCCTCATAATATCTACATAAGATATATACACAATCATATAAAAAATCATTTTAATATAATACATATAACTTATTACTTAATTTTTTCTGCTATGAGAACCACAATGGTAAACAAAATGCTCCTCCCAACCCATAGGAGTTGGTTTCCTCAACCAAATCGAGTCATTTTCACATCCAGATAGTCATTTGACAAAAGACCATTCCAGGTCCAGTATGGATTCCTCTTGGTAGCATTATGCCTATTCCTCTGACAGCATCCCGTCTATGAGGAATTTTGGACCTCCTCCAACATGCTCCAAAATTAGTAGAGTTACATCAGGTTTTTCGCCTTCAACATCTTGGCCAACACTCTTCCCTACTGAGATCATATATCTCTAGGGAGAGGAAATCCGGGCAGGTAAGTGCAATCAACCATTCCGGGCAGGAAATCACCATCAACCCAGGGCATTCTAGCCTTTCACAATTGTTGTCAACTGGCTGACACATTAAATTTCTCTTTTAGCATTCTTTCCCATAGTAGATTACATAATGAACTTTATGCACATCATACATAAATAAAAATAAACTTTGTGTACATCATACATCATACTTTCCCTTAACATGGGTCCAATGATATCTAGATTAATAGGAAACATCGCTAACATACACATGACTAACATACATGTGTTGTACATTATTATTTCCCCAAATAAAAAAATCATGCACATTATAACATGATGCTTTAACATTTACTGTTGCAATTCGCATTGCAATGTTTGCGATGTTTTATTTTCACAAGTTTTTGCTACCATTAAGCTACCAATGCTTACTATAAGAAACAATGCTAATTGTAAATATGCATTTCTTAAGCACATATTATCTTACGTAATAATTTTAATTTCCTGCATAAAATGTTGTCATGCATGTAATTATATACAAACATTCATTAATGTGTATGTGTCAATAAAGATTAGGGTATGAGTGCAAACATTTCCAATTCCCATAACGTTTGTTACCAATAGACTGACACACGAAGTAATTACCATAATCACTTGTTCACAACTTTCAAATAGTGTTAGTCAAAATTGATTCATGCATATAACTTTCATTAGTTAGTCATTCATAACTAATCAATGCTATTAATAATTTTAACGCATCCATGACACGACTCATTCAAAAACTAGTCATCAATGCTATTAATAATCTTAATGCATCCATGACATGACTCATTCAAAAAAGAGTCAATCAACTAGTCATTATAGTCAAGTCTCACTACTTGACCCATTAAGTAATTTTAACATCTAAAAGGCTTCATTCAATTTAATTTTAAAACACTCTATCATCTTATATAAGGACTTTCCTCACCTTTTTGCATTCATACATTAGTTTCACACACCATCACTATAAACATTAATATTTTTCAAGTAGTGCATGGTAACTTTAGTTATGTTCACTAAATGTATGATTAATATGTCATATAAGAACTATTAATAAATAACTCTCACTTTCACTAGTGAATACTCAAGTTTTTCAACAAAGGTTTTATTGTCTTTTCACTTTCACTAGTGAGTACCCAGGTTGTGATTAAGTACAACAAAGGTTTTATTGTCTATCATACTCAACAGGATTCCAATGTTATGAAAAGCGTTTTGCAACAACATTTAATACTCATTACTCTCTAATGTAGTTAAAGACATAAATCACACATCTCATGTAACTAGTAGACTACTACATATATCATTCAATATGTAGATTTCTAGAATCATATAACAATCAACATGTATATTTCTAGAATCATAACTTAGCTCATGTTCGTTAGTAGCATACCTCAATTTATTTTCGTTTAACAAATCCCAAAGGCGCCAGTCCTACAACCTTTAGCTCTGATACCACTTGCAACATACACCTATATCTTCACATGGAAATTGAGGAGTTAAAATTTTGTATACAAGTTACCCACAAGTAACTATCCAAATCAATATTAAATACTCCTTAGTCATCATTAGATACAATTTTCATCATTTCATAGTGTAACCATAGTTTAGGACTTAACCATTAACAACCTCTATTGTAGTACATTAACATAAAATTGTATGATGTAACCTTCCATTCATTTCATTACTGATGTAGTCATCACATACTTGACATTATGAACATCATAACAAGAAAGGTGTAAACATCATCAACTTGACACAATAGTCAATCACATCATTGAACACCAATATACCCTGGAAACCCTGTAGGGTGAAAACCGACAATCTTTAATTTTATTATTAAACGCTTGTGAGGGTGATCAGCCCTCACTCAATGGCTTATAAGGGAGACCATCCCTTAACCATCGTTTATAAATCTTACAAGGAAATATAAACATATCTATCATAAATCCATTACAATAAATATGACAGCATTTACCCACTAATCTTCATATCTTCATATCTTGATGGCATGGATCTACCTACAATGGTCCATCATACATTGGATCATCCGGTACTTCGCACTCATCTGCATGAACCATAATCACTTACCTGCCACCAAGTTGAGCATAATATTTCCTTTATACATGTTACCATCATTCCCTGCTAATGTTACCTTCAACATATATTGATGTCAAGATTCAATTTTACCTTCAACATACATTGATTTCAAGATTCATAAAGTATAATAAATCATTTCATATATCTATACTATAGAAGCTTATCCATCTACTCACGTATATTCAAGACATGAAAGTAAATTACCTTGAAATTCTCCCTTTAACAACACATATTTCATATGTGCTAGTTATAAATCATCACATTAACTAATGTTTTCGTCGCATAAGCACACATTCCTGCAAGACAATAGCTACATCTTCCAAGATTTTCTTTAAAATAAACTGATACATCAGTTACGATATCCGTGCATGAAATTTACATTAATTTAATCAAGATAGCTAACCCTTAAGCTATTACTTTAAGTGCATGAAAAAAGCTAACATAACAGTTGTTGCTGCCATTCATGCAAATGCATAAAGATTCGAAAAGAGCCTCCCCAAAGGAGTGCTTACACGATGAAGCACATAGCTTCCTTACGGGAATCTTCCCAAAGGAAATATTAACGCAAGTGAGCATGTGAAGATATGTTTTCTTTTTTGTAAAACTATGCAATTAAGCATACAAATACATGTCTTCTTTTTCAAAAATTATACTAACAATCATTTCTAATGTGGTTTAACACTACATGCTATCATTCCCACATACAAGTATGTATATTCTTTCCAATGAAATTTAATATGTATATTTCATTCCTATGCATGATCTTCTTCCAAAAGGATTTAACATCATAATCATGATAATATAAAATTAATCACACAGTTTTCTCATCTTAAGAAATAAAATTGAATATTTCCTTTATCCTTGGATTTATTAAATAAATACTCTTTACCAACACCATGGTAATCTATTTATGGATTTATGAAATAACTAATATTTACAAACACCGTGGTAATCTACCCATGGATTTATGAAATAATTAATCTCTACCAATACCATGGTAAACTATCCATGGATTTATTAATTCATTAAACTCTACCAATACCATGGTAAAATATCCATGGGTTTATTAAATAATTATTATTTACAACATAGTTAATGTATGCATACATATTCATAAAAACACTTCCAAGAATATTATTGTGAGAAACTTCTCTTTTCTTCTTCACTACACATGAAAATATTTGAGGAGTTACCCTCTTCAATCTATATTCATTCCCAAGTAAATAACTTGGATTTTTTCTCATTTCCTAAACTGAATGAGTACAAAATCTCTTTTTGAATAAATATCATGCATCTTCTATTTTCTTGCTTATACAATATTATATAAATATTTATATTAAAGAGTTACCCTCTTTAATCTATTCTAGAAAATCGCTTTTAAAATAAAGAGCATGCATCTTCTATTTTCTTGCGTATACACTATTAAATAAATATTTATATTAAAGAGTTACCCTCTTTAATCTATTCAAGAAAACCCCTTTTAAAATAAAGAGCATGCATCTTTTATTTTCTTGGGTATACAATATTATATAAATATTTATATATCTATTCCCATATAAACATGGAAAATATTTTGAAAATAATCAAATCTAGAAATAAACGAAAAGGCATTACTTATCTTTTTCACTTTCTCTCTCTAGTATGGCACCGGTCTCCATACTATCGATTCTGGACACAAAAAATATAAGAAGACTTCAATTCCCATGTCCATGAATTCTACAGTGGCTACGATGTGGAAGAAGGACAACGGAGATTCTATTGAAGATGAGAGACAAGTTGTCAAAGTTCTTGGGATGTTCCAAGTAAGACTCACGTTGCGCATCTCTCTCGGCAGTCATCTCTGAGAAGAATGCTCGTAGCATCACGAGACATATGAATGGCCTTACAACCTCTATTAAGTGCTTGCCACCAGGTAGCCCTCAGTGGTGGCCATGGGAACCATTGCACATACCCAACAGGTAGTTCACATCATTACCTGAGGATGGCTTATTTTGTAGTTGCCTCCATAAGCATATCAATGCCCCTTGGCTCTCTGCCTTCTTCCTTGGACCATTGAATTCTCTACACGCAACACCTACCAGATAGGTGCAATAACTTTAACTTTCTTTGTTCATTAAAATTTCAAAATATGAATCTTGGGTATCTCCCCATGTGAAATCATGTGAAGGAAATAATATAATACGATTTTTTATCCAAAATTCTTTTTACCTCTAATTGTTTCTTTATTTTCTTGATAAACCGGTTGAAGTAAAAAAATAGATTTACCATGTGTTTACGTAAGAGGTCTGTTACACTCTCGAAAGATGATCTTTAAAAATTCACAAGATTTGACAAAGATTAAGGTTAACTTCCCTTTCTTTGGAAAGGGAAATCATAAAATTATATTAAAACAATAATAAAATTATATTAAAACTATTAAGTGCTTCTAAGCATCTCATCCATATATTAAAACCTTTCATTACATCTACCATTTCATTACATCCACCATTGAGTGTGACCTTGCCATTTTGATATTTAAAGAGTAAAAAAACTAACAAAAAGATATAATTATACAAAATTAAATTATAAAATAAATAAAAAATTTTAAACATTTGAATTTTCTTTTACGACAAACTAAAAATATGTATAATATAAAAAATTATTATTAAACATAAAAGTATTCTGCAACCCAGCTATTCACACAAAATACATTTTCTATATAAAATCTAGATTTAAATAATAAAAAATTCATAAAATAAAACTATATATAATATAAAAATTTATTATTAAAAATAAAAATACTATGCAACCCAGTGATTCACCCAAAATGAATTGTCTATATAAAATCTAGATTTAAATAATCAAAACCAAAGAGAGCCTGAACATTATTATCATATATAAAGTGACAAACATCTAGTTCAAGCACAAGAACTATTATTCTTACAGATTAGAGTACTAGCCTAACGTGGGGGATTTTTGGTCTTCTGGTGTAGAGATTTTTGGTCTGAAATCAGATAGGAAAGTGACAATTTTAAAGTATATAGAAATGACAAATGACGGTTTCCAAAATCCAAAAAGTGACCTAACACACAAATTCTATTTAAGGTTTTCCAAAAGCCAAAAAGTGACCTAATACACCAATTCTACAAAATGATGGCTTCCAAAAGCCAAAAAGTGACCTAATACAACAATTCTATTTAAGATGTCGTGGTGGTGGAGGTGGAGGTGGAGGTGGAGGACAGCCGTCGCTGAGCGCACAGCTAGGCACCGAAGCGCACTTTCGTCCATTTTTGGGTTTCTTCCCGTGCAGAATGTGGGTCATATCTCCGCTGATGTTCCACATAATTTCGATGCTCTGATGGTCCTATTTTTATTTCTTTCCATGTAGAAGCCAGACTATTCACCTGTCGCTGCTCCACCTATAGATAGGGAGATCGCCCAGCAGCAGCATGATTGAAAATGCGCATGAACATGATGAGCATGCAAAGTATGACGTTATAAACCTTTCTGGCCTCCATCATCAATTATCAATATCTTCCCACAAAATGACTTCGGAGACTCAATACAAAAATATAGAAGATGAGCAATGCCGGAAATACAGACTGAATACAGAAGATGAGTAATGAGGCCCTTCAATATAAGTGCAATTAGGAGCGTTAACATCCATATCGGGACGGAGGCCCAAAATATATATAGTTTGTTATGGTTATCTCAAATAGGTGTCCGTTTTCTCCCGTTCCTCTGAAATACAGTATTTAGAGATGACTTGTCAGGTATTTCTTGCTATTAATCAATAACTGCAGTTAGAGAAGCCCGGTTTGCCATATTTTGCAATCGTTGATCTTTAGTAATTAGTTGTAATTTGATTACAAATACATAGATGAACTGGTATGGATGATGACATCTTGCACTCACTGTGTGGAAATATTTAATATTTGAAAGATAGAATTAATGGTTTTTTTTCTATGTCGTCCAAAGGACTTAAACGGGTGGGGCATTCTGAACGCCCGGGCGTTTAATATTGCGCTCCTCATGAACTCTTTTTGGAGGGCCATTTCCGGTGGTAATATTTGGATAGTGATCATACGAGCCAAATATATAGATGGTGACATATTATATAAGCTCAGCTGTCACGCCTTTCATCTTCCCCGTAATTTATCTGCTATATGAGCTAGTTTTAAGAGAATTTTGATGCAAATCGAAAAGCGCCTAGTTTGGCTTTTCAGGGATGGGAGTCGCATCCCTGTTGGCTTTCGGAGTATGTTATATATACAAAATTTACAGGGTCCATATCTACAACTGATTCACTCCATTGCTCATAAAGGTATTCACTATCTCTCACAGGTCATTCGGGAATGGTATTTCGCGGCCCCAATTTTTAAAAACGCGGAGCAATTGGGCTTGCATGGTGTGGTTGTGGCTGAATGGGACTCTCTTCACGACGTGCTCAGAGGAGCTGGTTTTTTCTATGCTCCGGGTGGAGATTTGATATGCTGGAATGGTCCTCTTAAGAACTCCGCGATCATTGTCAAATATGTTTATAGAGACATCATTTTCAGAGATGCGGGGGCGGTCCCTGTGGAGTTCTATCCTTTCTGGAGGTGGAAGATCCCTACTAAAATCACTATTTTTGGATGGCTCATTTGGATGGGAAAAGTCCTCACTTGGGAGAACTTAAAGAAGAGAGGACACCAGGGCCCTGGCAGATGCCCAATATGCTGCTGTGCGGAGGAAAATATTACACCTATTTTTCTTATGCCTTGTCATAAGACGACTGTGGATTTTTTTTAGTGTCTTTCATTTGGACCCCCAATGGATTCCACAGGGTTTCCTATCGGCGACGGTCGAATGGGGGAAGCTTAAAACAAATTATAATGTTCTCCCGTTCTATCTTATCTGGGAGGTTTGGGTGGCAAGGAACCGATTGATTTTTGAAGGCGTTCCTCTCAGACTAGATAAGATCTATACAGCCATAAACAGATGGATTGTTGAGAACCCATAGTTGATGGTGGTGGAGACAGACTTTTCTATCCGTCTTAGACCACAGGATATTTCCTTACCTGCAATCTTTTTCGACAGGGCTTCAGTGGGTAATTCTACAGGTTGCAGGGCTTGGATAAAACTGTCTGCAAATGAGCGCATTCATATTTTTTGGAATGGAGGCCCTGGTACAAATAAAAAAGCAGAGATTATGGCTCTATGGGGGGGACTATGGGTGGCCTCGGATCTATCCCTACAGAATGTTAATATATACAGGGACTCGAAGCTTGTTATAGGTTGGGTTACCATCAGTTTTGAACTTTTCTCTCCACATCTTCAAGGATGGCTGGATCGCACACAGAGATTGTGGCGAAGGATGCAATGCCTGCGGATCAATCATATTTACAAGGAGAATAATACACGTGCAGATGGGTTGTCAAATAAAGGACTTCAGGCAGACTTTGGGATTATGCAAGTTTCTCGATACAGAGATGGCAGGATGATACAGGAACTCAATATTCCCATATCCTGAATCTGATGGGACTTTTCAATTCATTCGGTTTTTTGTTTTTTGGTCTCTTTAGGTTTCTATATACATAGACATGGCGTTTTTTTGGCTACAATCAAGTACTGAAGAAGAGGATGCGTGCTCTGAAGTGTTTGGGAGACCGATCCCAGCTGATCAAGAATTTCCTTATTCCCTCCTACAAGCGAGCCTGAGTACTTATACCATATGAACAAGGGGATTGGGTAATATACAGGTCTCTAGTTTTTCTCTTTTGCTGCCTCAACTATTTTGATCAAAGATCGGCCGGTCAGATATTTCTCAAGCGAGCCAGGAAATATATCAAGTGATCCGGTTATTATAATCAAGCGATCCTGAATTACACAAGCGAGCCTGTATATAATCACAAGCGAGATTCATGATAACATATGTCAGTCGGGTCTCCGTTTTTCTCATATCTTCTTCATTTGGAATTCCATGTCTTTTGTTTTTTACTGTCCAAATAGAAATGATTTAACTACACACAGTTCTCGGTTAAGGCATAAGTAGGTCAAAAGAGGATCATTATTATACGTTGCATTTCCCATATTTGCTTTTGTCTTCTTACAGGAATGTAATGCACCTGTTGCCTGGGGTTAATTTATTTCCCCCTGAAATGATGTGCCAGTCAGATTTTTTCTGTTTATTCTCTTTCTGAATCAGCAGATCTCAGGCTGACTTCGCAAATGATGTTTTCCTCATTGAACTAGTTTCAATCAAGAATGTATTAAGCTCATGTACTGATATATTTAATATATGAAGCGTTTTTTTTCTTCTGAAAAAAAAAATACAAATATATCAATGTTTTTTAAGTAAATAAATCAATAAATGCTATTGAACTATATTTTCAGTTAATAGTAGAAATTTATATTATATTTCTAATATAAGATTATATATTTTTATTAATTGATAAAAATTTTATTTATTAAAATTTTAATTTATTTTAAAAAATTATATAATTATTAAAAAATAAAAATGTTGAAATATATTTTTACATATTATAACTACTAGATATATTAAAAAAATTTGATTTTTTTAATATATATATATATATATATATGTATAGTCAATATGTATATTGAAATATTTGATTTATAACTCATATTATTTCTTTTTTAATTAATTTTTTTAAATATTATATATCAATTCTATATTAGGAATGAAAAAACCTGCACATCTCTATCACAAGGAAAAATTAAAATATATAAAGACTTAATTTAAATTACTTTATTTTTGCTTTTAATATTACTTGTCAATTGAACATAGAACTAGCATAGATCCAACTTAACTTCTTATCTCTCAAGTACTCGGATTAACTTATTTTTCACAACAAAATGTATGTAGAGATTTGATTACTCTCATAGCTTAGTAGTTGTTTAATTAAGATAGATTTATGTTGATTCTTAATAATATTATTTATATTACATAAATTTGACATCTATATATATAAAATTATTCTTATTTCAACTTTTATTAAAACTTTGATTTTTTCTTTGTAAGATGAGTAGGAACTTTCATTCATGCATAAAAAGAGTAGGTAACATCAAGATAGAACTTCTTTGGCCTCAACTTGCCCATTTGGAAACCAGGTATGTTAGCCATCAGAAGGCATTATAAGCCAACCAAAATTGAAAGGTTTTAATTCTATCAAATTCGTCGAGATAGGCCTTACTATCTGAAAACCGTAATAATTTCTTTCTCCTAATTCTATAACTCCCTATCGCTATGAACATCATCAAAACATAAAATAAAGCTCGAACTAAAAAATAACATAGCCATAAACATAAAATAGTCCTCAAAGGACTCAATAGGTGCAGGGTATTTTGCACTAGACCCTGGAATTTCATAATAATGGGGGCACCTAAGGTGTTGCTCAATTATGCTCAGATGAGCATTCTATTGTTGGACCTGAAACTAGACTAGTTGGATGTCCTTTTTAATTTCTTGCAATGTCGAATCGATCAGAAAGTAATATGCAGTGTGTATTATTTCCTTGGCCGCAACATTTTTCATCATCTAGTAGAGGTGTAGGGTTTGTTTGTATTGGGTGACCCGGCCACGGGAATTGCGAGGGTCAAGAACCAAAAGTTCAAACTTTGTTTCCTCGTCTTCTTCCTCATCTTGGCAGGTGAAGTCCATTTCCCACCCAGCAATAACCCTTCTCACTTGTTTCAAAATATCTCTCACATATACATTCGTAGTGACCTGTTATGCTAGGCTTGGGGCTTTCGGCCTGCTCTCTTCGGTTACTGAGATGAGGACTCTCCTTTCTCCACCCGAGAGCCTCATTTCTAGTTCCTTCTGCAACCCTCCACTACTGCTTCTTATTTTACTATTTTTGTGTGCACCATCTCTAGCATTGACACCTGAGAAACTGTAAATTATTTGCACCCAAGCCACGTCCAAGCAATCACCCACACATAGGTGAAATGGTAATTGTGCTTGTAACTTGTACCTGAGACAACAGACAATGTTAGGCACAATATCAAGGTAACATTAGTGTTCCAAAAATAGCAAGAAATATCAAACCGGTAGGCCATTCTCTCTTGGTGTTTCTTATTCCTCTATATCCCCTTCTCCCAAACCAGTGCATACAGAGGAGAGGTTTGACGATAGGTTCTAGCTAAAAAAGATGGAAAATCCTCGCTTACCATAGAAGGTAGCCTTCCAAATTGGGTCAAACCAAATATACAAAACACAATAATAACATATAGATTGTAACTCTTCCTTAGAGGTTTTGTAGAAGTCCATGTAATGTCATCCAAGCTACATGTCGAACCCCCTAAACCCAGAAATAAAATTTCCCTGCTCTGAAGCATAATTTCATACATGACCAAGACCGATGTCAAGAGCCACAGTTCAGAAAATAAAGAGTGCCCCCCAAAATTCATGAAACGTAACACAAAATTCATCATGAGATGATATTCCATCGAATTTCATAGACAATAAATATAAAGAAGATCTTCGTATTCGCTGAACTTTGGGAGGAGAAATGAAACAACACATACCCCTTAATCGTAACCTTATAGACATCATCATAGTCTCCCTTTGAATCACCCCAGTTTGCAAGCTTCCATCATCGCACCTCGAGTTGGATATTGCACAGGAATAGCCGAAGCCAACTCACTACATCGAATAACCAATTCCTCCACCCGAATTTCAATTTTATTAATTGATGTCACACTTCACTGTCCATTTCCCCTTCTCCCACACACCCAACGCCACGTCTTCTCCCACTCCACTTGTTTTCAGAATTATAGGCTTTCAATCCTGAAATATTCATATTGATTGTGATAATACTGATCCCTGTTGGGATCATCCACTTGATCGCATCGCGATCGAGGTATTAAAACTTTTATTTAATTTCAATGAAATGTCAAAATATTTTTGGTAGTAATGAGGATAGAGGGTTTAGATATATCTCCAAATTATAACCTTTTGTATTTTAGATTTAATTTAATAAATATTATAAAATTGAATCACCACTGCAGTTAAGCAGCCTCCACTAGTACAGTTTTTTTTTTTTTGCAAGTCAAAATTCCTTGGTTTATTTTTTAAAGTTATTTTTATTTTCTTTCGTTCTATAATATCTTCATTTATTTTATGCAAATAATTTTTATTACTTAAAATAAGCATTCTTAATATTTCAAGTGAATCTGTTAATAATTCATTTGCATTGATAAAATGGGAATGGATATTGTCGCAATATGAAGGTCTGTGTTTTCACTTAATATCTCTATGGAAACAATTGAACTAATGATAAAAATTCTGAAATGAATTTTTAAGTTAAAACATTTTAGAGTGTGGATCTAATTCATACGATAAACAATCATCTCAAGGAACGCCTGCTGGCACATGGATCAGATAATTTCTTAATTTGCATGAAGGAAGTTTGTTGTTTTACGAATATTTACTTTAAATTTTATAAAGAATTTCTTATTTCTGAATCTAAGAATGGTCGAAGAATATTTTTTCTTATGAGGGTTTAATTGTGAGTTCTTTTTCACTCTATAATCTATTTATTTAGTGAAACACACTCT
The DNA here is from genome assembly GCA_034641835.2 of Pinus albicaulis. Classification (NCBI taxonomy): domain Eukaryota; kingdom Viridiplantae; phylum Streptophyta; class Pinopsida; order Pinales; family Pinaceae; genus Pinus; species Pinus albicaulis. Next base: position 680,927,744 of record CM076575.1, read on the forward strand.
TTAATTTTGGCAAGTAATTTGGAAACCAAGTACATGAATATTGGTTTTCTCGTATAGGAACCTGTGTTCTGGTACAGGAACTAATATCCTGAGACAAGAAAAAAGTGTTGTCATACACAAAATCAGAGCTCATGTATGAAAGTAAAAATATTTAGTGTAAGTACAGAACACACTTTGAGTGCATAAACTTCATTGTAGTTAAGGGATAAAATTCTAATATAGGAATGTTGTTCCAGTGTAGGAACGACAGTTTAGTACAGGAAGGAATATCTTTGAAGAAGACAAATATCATGAATAAATTATTATCACATTGTCTCGTAACTACATTGAATATAACCTTAAATTTCATTTCCTTAATGAATATTGTTCACAATGAATCGAGAGTTCCTTTTATTTTGAGTTTCTGCAAAGTATTTTCCTTTTATTCGAGCACTATAATTTGTTTGGTATTAATTTTCGTGTGATCATTTTCTTTTGATTCTGCAAATTGTAATTAAGGAAGTAGGGAAAGAATTATGAAATTTGTATATCATCCTTGGAATTTCTTGTGCTACTCCTCTGAGCTTACACAACCCCTGGGTTGACTATTAAGTGTTGAAGGAGTTTTCTAAATTCCAATTCCTACACCCAACATTTCTGAATGATTTTTTTCTTCTTCATATTAACATCTTCTTCTTATTACATTGTTATATTTATTCTTCATCAAACAATGACCAATGCATGAATGTAAATACACAAGAGACATAGAATTTAGGCTATGATCTAGGGCCAAAACCTCTCACTCTTTGAGAGGAAAACCCACACCAATTATTCTTATAGAGATACCAACTAATGAATACCAAGGCCATGACCCTGGACCTATTAGCCACTCCAAGTCCAAGGCATAGTCAACCTTATTCTATTGTCCTCTTCCTCTTTGATATTCCTTTCAATGTGCTCATCTCTCCAATATACTGTATATGGAATCTCAGCATGTCAATGTAAGGTCATCAAATTTTGACCATTTTAGCAACACCAAAACACAATGATACATCACTGAACTTTGGCCTCTATATATACCACCGAATCGTGGTTCCTTGAACTTCTTCAATACATCGAGCATCATGCCACTATAGCACTGATATAACTTCATTATAGGACTAAGTATCAACTCATCATTTGTAACAACTCTACTACCCAATTTTTTTTTCTATTTATTATCTTATACAGTTTTTGTTGTAATTGAATTTATTAAATTCTGACACATTACCACCTCTTACAACATTTTATCCAAACTTTTACTTTCTCTTGTCAACATATTTTACTATGACATAACCGTTTCAGAATTATTCTTAGAATGATATTCATACCATAGTGTCATTTTTCATATTTCCTCCTTTAAAAGGTATTAATACTTTGTTTGATCTTCATGGTATACCTTTCCTCAGTGTACCTAAAGTCATTTATAATAGTTTCTAATTTCTATTATTTTTACCCTTTTTATTACTATGCCTTTGATAGCATTTTGATTAACATTATAAATTTAATAATTACCATTAAAGTAATCTATTATGACCTATATCCACATCCTAACTTCATAATTATTATCCTAAGTGTCAATTCGAACTATACTAAGTAAATTTTCCTCATATCCTATACTTATAAAAGCTCCCTTAAGTATCAACTAAGATTCAAATATGGTTAGAATGTAATTCTGATACCTATATAGGTAACGTACCCTTTAAGGGTTTCGTTTCTATTTCCTAGTCAATGAATTAATGTTTAACCACATGGCCTTATCACTATAATGGTTTAAGGGTTTCGTTACTATTTTCTAGCCAACGAATTAATGTTTAACCCCATGGCATTATCATTATAATGGTATTCGAATTTTATACCCATCACTTTACATTTAGCCATATAAAAATGATTATACATTACTTTGTTTACATGTTTGGATTTACAACGCATCATTTACATGTCATATCACTTTCTTTTAATGTCTTTCTTTCCCATATGGAAATTTGACCATACCTAGTGGATTTGGTCGTATCTTATTCTAATAAATTTATGACATACATATTTCTAATGTCTCTTCGCTCGATGTTATTGGTAATTAATTTGTTGTAATTTGTATGAACTCACTCACATGACCATATTTTTATTTTTTGACCCACTAGAACTAGGATCTTATGCCACATTGACAGTAGAGATGAGATCGTACTTTCTCTCTCCATCCCTCTCGTTTAGGGTTCTATGGTCATTCATTTTACCTATTTTCATTTTAATTTGGAAATTTTTGTATGAAGTTGTCGGCTTAGGTTCCATAATATAACTGGGTCATGTCAATGTCTTCCCTCTGCCATTCATTTTCCCCATGGAGACACTTACAACAATAGGAAATGAATACTTTAAATACATTTCTCTACCATGTGTATAATTTCTCACGACATTTTATATAATTTATTTTTCACTTAATAAATTTAGAATTTTTTTTATCAATTTCCTCAGAGCCTTACTCTACTTTTGATTTTGGTTTTGAGGCACAACAGGATTCTTTTGGCCTTTAGGTTGAAGGAGATGAAGGGGAGGAGCATATGCATGATAGTACCTTCTTTAATGAGTGAGACCCATGGTGAGGAATGCCACCAAGCATATAAGGGAAAGGATGGAAGCCATAGAAGGCATTTAGAATATTGATATTGTATTGGTCTTTTATCTCTTTGCATGCTTCAATTGTTTAGCTAAGTCTATTGGGTTCTTTAGCACAAGGGTGTTTCCGATCGGAAATCCCACCCTCATCCTCAGGGGACTTCGAGTGCCTACTCAAGATAGTTTTACTAAGCATCATTTCCACTATCTGTATTTGGTCCAAGCTTAAGCCATTATTCCCAGTGAATTTTCCGTTAGGATTGTGTTGTTTTGTAAGGTTGTAGCAGTGGAGGGTTGATAAACCCAATTTCTGAGTTTTTTTTTTTCAGTGGAAGGAGCAACCATTCATCCAGGAGGCTAGTGAGGAAGTTCTTAGAGCTTCATTCGACCATCCAACATGAAGCCAAGAAACAACATTCCCTCACAACGCTGCCTCCTATAGAAAATATGTTATTTTGTAGTGCAGTTACAGTGGGAGGTCAAGTACCCAATTTCTTGACCCTGTTTTCCAGTGAGTGGATTAGCCCTTCATCGAGAAGGATTGTGAGGAGGGATATGTACCATTGTCATATGAAATCAACCACTTCCTAATTAGCTTTTAGCTAGTTGGAATATTATTTTTTTCTTTTGATAACAAGATAGGTGAATAACTGGGTGGAGAGACCCATAAATCTCTTTAGTAGGAATAAAAACCACTTCTCATATGAATGTGGATCATTGTATCTATTTTATAAAGAACTTAGAGGTGTTAACAAGGGATAAAGCATGTGGACAGGTTCAAATTTGACTAAATCAATAGCGTTGTTACAGAGGGAGTGGATAGTTAATGAAGGACAACACAGTCATAGAGGAGGAGTGTATGCATGATAGTACCTTATTTAATGAGTGGGACCCAAGCTGAGGAAGCTTACCAAGCATATATAGAAGACGAAGGTAGCAATAGAAGGCATTCAGAATATTGATATTTTTTTTTGGTATTTTATGACTCTTTGCATGCTTTAGTTGTTTAGCTAAGTCTGTTGTGTTGTTTAGCACAAGGGTGTTTCCGAGAGGAAATCCCACCCTCATCCCAGGGGGACCTCAAGTGCCTACATAGGAGAGGTTTATTGACCACAATTTCCACTATCCGTCTTTGGGCAAAGCTTCAGCCATTCTTCCCAGTGTAGTTTCCTTCAATATTGTGTTGTTTTCAGGGTTACAGTAGTGGAGGGTTGATAAATCTAATTTCTGAGCTTGTTTTCTGGTGCAGGAGGTCAGCCCTTCATCCAAAAACATTATGAGGGGGGATATCAGCCATTTTCATATCAGATCAGCCACCTCCCACCAGTGTCTAGCTGCAGAGCATTATTTAGCCCTAGGGCCACATTTTGTATATTATGCATTTTGAGTATTTCTGGAAGCCCCTTCTAGGTTGTCTTCAAATAGTGATAGAAATCCTAGATCTTTGATCCTGACATTTTCTTAGCACCATATTATCATATCCATGTGTTTAAATTTACAACCACAGTAAACCCTAGTGAAAATTTCAATGTCTTGGCCTCTAGCATTTTTGTATAGCAGTTATTCTTCATGTTTATTTACAGGATCTATAGAGGCTTGTTTTTCCTAGCTTGAATGTCTTTTTCCTGAAGATATTGTATACATTTGTTGATATAATGTTTAATATGATGGCTATATGATCTTCTTTCATTTTATGAGTTGATGTATCACTGCATTTTCAATTTTATGTTCTATATTCATATCTTTTCCATTTTAGGATATTACAGTGGTATCAGAGCATGATCTCTAGCTCAGCTTATGGGAAATACATCTTATGACACAAGAAGAAGATATCGATAATGATGGAGGGAAAGAGTTTTTCCTCATTTATTTTTAGATCTATGCGGGATCTCTCTAAGGAGGTCAAACAAATGATAAGGGAGAGGCACAAGGGACCTCAAAAAGGTTTCAAGATGATGAAGGTCCAAACACTTCCGATCAGTAGCAGAAGAAATCAGTATTGCATAGAGATCCAAAAAAATCTACTATGACCAAATTCTGGGAAGAGGAAGGTGAATGGAATGTAGATGGAGGAAACTTATATCATGAGACTCTAAGTGATTATCTTGCAGAGTAAAAATCTCAATCAAGGGCTTTCAAGGAGAATCTAACTCTCCAATAGTTCATTCAGATCAAAGAAGAATGAAGACCCTATAGTAGCAATAAAAGAAAAATACATAATAGATTTCTATTGTCTACATTTAATGGGTCATCCACAAGCACAACAAGGTCTTGGAGGAAGAATTTAGATGCATTTTTCCTGTTATATCCAATAGCAGAAAGACAATTTTTTGAGATTGCAGCACTGCACCTTGTGGGTGAAGCAAATGATTGGTGGTTCATTGATTTGAAACATGAAAGAGTGACTCCTTATGAAGATTTTACTCAAAGGTTGATCAAGAAGTTTGATAATAGAAAACTAAAGGTAATTCCTATTGAGAAACTTCTCGACATAGATGAGAAATCACATGAGGAGCCAAGGGAAGATGTCAGCACTATCACTCCGGAAGAGGAGCAACTTCCACCACCTTCAGCTGCAAGAGTACTTACACTAGGAGAAGGAGCACTAGCATCCTTTCAAGATGGTATTTATCTCTTGAAATTGGAGGTTCCATGGATGATCCAGGAGATGCATGAGGAATAGGAGACATATACCACCATTGGTGCTGCAGTAGAGGAGTAGCCATCACCATCACTAGCAGATGGAGAATTCATTAAACCAGGAAGAGGAACCCTTGTAGCTATATAATATGTTCCCAAGTATCAGCTTATCCAAGGTATACAAAAATTTTCACCCATATTATTTCACCACATCTGATAGAGAGTTGTGGGGGCATGCCATTAGCGCAATTGCATGACCAAGGGTTGAAGCACATTTTTTATTTAGAGAAGCAGAATATCAATATTTAGAGGTCCCTTGACTAGTTCAACAAGGAGAAGTATAAACATCATGGTTTCTCATTGTTAAGATGCACATAAAACCTTCGGTTGGAGTGTACGGTTATGGAGGATAGGATGAGCATAATCCTAATCAATCCAATGTAGAACTGTGTGTTCAGCATTGTATATGACCCTAAGACAATAGATGCGCCATCATGGTGATCAACAGTGCTATCACTGAGTAGCACTGATGAATTGAGGGCCCAACTATTTTTGAAGAATTCCAATGACCATTCCACTTATGTGGAATTGGATAGGAAGATGGTTGATGATAGACATATTATGATGGATAACATCTCCCATTATTATGATATATCATTCTTGATTAGCATCTCACAGCTCAATGAGAAGCGTTTTCCCACAACATATTTTGATCCTTATGGGTTCAACTTGGTCATTGATGAGTGCTCTCTTTTTAGAGACCTCCAGGAGGATGCCCTTCAACATATCATGGAGTGAAAATATAGTCATCGGATTTGGGAGAAAGGTGTTCTTGAATGGATGAGTACTGAACCAGAGCATGATGGAATATACCCATAGTTGGATGGATGGGTGAGGATGATGACAAAATGCTTTGTGAGCTGCTTACAGATCTATGACATAGGGCAATAGGAGTCATGACTGCACTTGCTACTCTTGAGAGATTTTGGCAATCATATGACATATATTATTTCAAAGGGTGTGTTATGATTTGGGAGATTGCATGGCACTCATATGATATGGCAACAGAGAGTTTCCTTCTATGAGACATTCTAAAATTCAATCATCATGATGTTACTCCATGACTTGTATGTTGATGAGATAATGAGGAAGAAAGAGTCAATGTTACTTTGTTTACTCTTAGGAGAGTATGGGTTAAATTTCTCCCATACCTTGCATGATGTTTCAGGAATAGATGGTGGCACAATCATAGTGCAAACGGGCTACCCTATAGCCATTGAGGATAAGAAGATACTTCCACCTATGAAGGAGTCTTCCATATATAGCAGAATTTTGACATGTGATATTGGCATGGGTCATGTCAAAGAGGGGAGTTATGAGATGATAGGAGCCTTACCACAAAGGCCAATAGTGTTTTCAGTGGTCACTTGGGAGTATATATCTATTGATGGAGTGTTCCAAATATCACTTCACATATGAGTTAATTGATGGGAAAGTAGAAGATGATAAGTATAGAGTGGTAGATGGAGTCATCTATTACCAAGACATGATCCTCTTGAATAAGACCTCCAAGCTCAAGAAGAAGATTCTACATGAAACACATGATTCATTCCTTTCCAGTCACCGAGGTCTCATGGGGATAGATCAGCCTATTTTGGAGAGATTGTCATGGGTAGGCTCATACATGGATCTCATCATCATCTTACTCACAGTACATGGTAAGAATTGTGTCTTTGTACTTATTGATCATCTAACAAAGTATTTCCATTCTCTTGACATTTATATAAATTGAATTTCTCCATAAGAGGGCAAGCCTCTATTTGGACGTCATGGTATTTCTTAGACTAACATCAGTGACGAAGATGGCCATTTCTTGTATGGCCTTGGGAAATTATTTTTCTATTCTTAGTATGCTCAGTTGACACACAATGCCATTTAATACCTTCTATTAGATGAACAAACATGCACAACTAGAAGGTGGTTGGGAGACAACTTGCCACATTATGATCAGAGGCAGTAGGTAGAAAAAATGCGTTGTCCATTTGGGAAACTATTGTCACCATCCAACATTTCATATGGCACTCAGAATATTTCTCATTTTGATTCCATATTGTGATGATGTTCTATTAACTATATGTGGAATGGCTTCAGAAAGCAAGATTTATAGAATTAAAGAGTGGATACTTGAGAGTCTAGTTGCCTTTTTGCCTCTTGAAGGCAACATTATTTTAGCCCAAAATATGTAGCAACTCTATACATGTCATAAATTGATATAGAGACATCGTGGGATGAACAATTTCATCTATCATGTTCAACCATACATCCCATCTTCACTATAGGAGCTAGATATGGAAGAGTTTTCCTATCAGCTACCATTTTGGAGGGTGATCCATTTTTTTTGTAAGATAGATTTAGGATTGGAGCTTCTCATGGGGATTAAGGACCCCAAATTTTTTTATATCCCATGCCTCAAGAAGGAATCTATACATCATGTAGTTTCCTCCATGGATATACCACTTCTTCATGATGACAGCCATTGGGATTTATCACCGAAGGCTAGCCTGTACACTTGGGAGGAGCAACTAAGGGACAGATTGATGAGAGAGCATCTTGTTTAGTGGGGGAGCTTATCACATCAGGATGATAGAGGAGAAGGAGAGAAGGCTTTGCAATATCCATCCTTGCAGTTTCTTATGGACAAGCAACATTTGGGAGTGGAGGGCTATAATATTCCTAGTTAGCTTTAAACTAGTTGAAATATTAATTTTTTCTTTTGATAAAAAGATAGGTTAATAAGTGGGTAGAGAGACCCATAAATTTGTTTAGTAGGAATAAAAACCACTTATCAAGTGAATTTGGATCATTGTATCAGTTTTATAAAGCACCTAGAGGTGTGAACGGGGGCTAAAGCATGTGTAAAGGATCAAAGTTGACAAAATCAATACCGTTGTTACCGAGGGAGTGGATAGTTAATGGATGACAACACAGGCATAGAGGAGGAGTGTATGCATGATAGTACCTTATTTAATGAGTGGGACCTAGGTTGAGGAATCTCACCAAGCATATAAGGAAGAGGCTGGAAGCCATAGAAAGCTTTCAAAATATTGATATTGTATTGGTATTTTATGACTCCTTGCACACTTAAGCTGTTTAGCTAAGTATACTATACTGCGTAGCACATGGGTATTTCCAAGCGGAAATCCCAGCCTCATCCTCGAGGGACTTTGAGTGCCTACTCAGGAGAGGGTTATTGAGTATCATTTCCACTATACGTCTTTGGGCCAAGCTTCAACCATTATTCCCAGTGTAGTCTCCACTGGGATTATGATGCTTTGTAGGGTTGCAGCAGTGGAGGGCTAATAAACCCATTTTTTGAGCTTTTTTTCTAGTGGAGGTAGCAACCCTTCATCCGAGAGGCTATTGAGGAAGTTATTACAGCTTCATTCCACCATCCGACATTATTCCAAGAAACAACATTCACCCACATCGCAGTCTCCTCCAGAAACTAAATTATTTCATAGTGTAGTTGTAGTGGGAGGTCAAGTACCCATGTTCTTGACCCGGTTTTCCAGTGAGGGGATCAACCCTTAATCTGGAAAGGTTTTCAGGAGGGATATCATCCATTTTCATATCAGATCAGCCACCTCCCACCAATTTCCAGTTGTAGAAAAATCAGCAATGCTGAACATAAAAGTGGAATTTTCAGTAAATTTCAACACATTAAACATGAGAAAATTGTATATCCATTATATTATGTACAATAGTATAAAATAAGTACAATACATTGAGGAGCAAGTCACTCAAACTAGGTAATATAAGCCTCCAATGCTCAAATACACCCAAGCATGAAATGTTGCTGCTATACAAAATGCTAGAGAAACAAGACAACTAAGTCTCAAAGAGTGTAACTGAAGATCGAAAATATAAATGTATGGAGCTAATAATATAATGCACAAAAATTGTCTAGAATAGAGATATAAGCTCCCAAACACCTTTCCAAGGCAACCCAGAAATGGTTTTCCAGAAATACACAAAATACCAACTGACCAAATGTAGCCCTAGGGTTGAACAAGCTCCACAACTGAAAAACTAGTAGGAGGTGGTTGATATGATATGGAAATGGTTTATACTCCTCCAATACATCTCCTGGATGAAGGGCTTCTCCCCTCACTGGAAATATAACTCACAAACAGGGGCACTAAGCCCTCCACTACAATTGCTCAATAGAATAATGGAATTTCTGAAGAGAACTACACTGTAGGTGATGGAAGAACCTTATCCTGATGCTAGATGATAAAATTATGCTCAAGGATGATCCTTGGTGGCCTCCCAGATGAAGGGCTACTCCCGCCACTCTAAAATTGTCTTTGAAATGGATCTATTTCTCCTCCACTACTTCTGCCCTATAGAACAACAAAATCATGAAGGAGACTGTGCTGTGGATAGTGGCTGAAGCTTGGCCTGATGTTGGATGGTGGAAATGATCCTCAAAAAACATCTCCTAAGAGGGCACTTGAAGTCCCCCAAGGATGAGGGTGGCATTCCCGCTCGGGAACACCCTTTTTCTAAACAACACAACAGACTTTGCTAAACAGCTGAAGTGTGAAAATAGTTGTAAAAGACCAATAAATAAAAAATTATTATCAATGCCTTCTATGTTGTCCATCCTCTTCTTGATATGATTGGTGAGGTTCTTCACGGTGGGTCCCACTCATTAAAGATTTTACTCTCATGCATAAACTCCTCCTTCATAGATGCATTGCCCTCCTTTAATGCTCCACTCCCTCCATGACAACATTGTTGATTTGGTCAAAATTGACCCCCTCCATATGCTTTAGCCCAATTTCATAACTAAAGGTGCTTTATTTAACTACTACAATGACCCACATTCACATGAGAAGCGGTTTTATTCCTACTAAAGAGATTTATGGGTCTCCCTACCATCTTATTAATTTATCTAAATGACAAAAGAAAATTTTAATATTCCAACTAGCTGAAAGCTAATTAGGAATATTACAGTCCTCCCCTCCCACATGTTTCTTTTCCTCAAGAAACTGCAAGGATGGATACTGCAAAATCTCCTCTCCTTCTCCTATAGAATCCTCATATGATGAACTCCTCCAGTGAACAAGATGCTCTGCATTCAATCTGCCCTCTAGTTTCTCCTCCCAAGTGTGAAAGTTAGCCCTTGGTACTATAACCAAATGTCTCTCATCATGAAGAAATGGAATTCCTAGGGAGGAAAATACATGGTATTTATAGGCCTTCTGGAGGCATGAGGGGTGATAAATGTTGGAGATATTAACCCCCATGAGAAGATCCAATCCCCATGTTATCATCAAACAAAATGGATCACCCTCAAAAATGGTATCTCATGGAAAAACTCACCAATCCCCTGCTTTTGCAATGTAGAGGGGTGGTATGGCTGAAAAATGATAGTCCAAATTGTCCACCCCATGTTGTCTCTCTCTCTCCATATATGATAAGTATAGATCTGCTGTTGACCTTTGGTTGTAATAATGTTGTCATCAAGAGGCGAAAAGGCATCCAGACTCTCAAGGATCCACTATTTGGTTCTAGAAACCTTGCTTTCCCAAGCCATTCCACATATAATGAAAAAATAATCATCACAATATGGAATCGAAAAGGGAAATAGATGAAATTCTGGAGGTGAAAATAGTCCTTCAAGTGAGACCAACATTGTTCTGATCCTCGTTGTCTTAGAACATGATGTTATAAGTTGCTATCCAACCACTTGCTTATTTCCACTAGCTTCTCACATGCTCGGAAGTAATAAAAGGCATGTGGTGTAAGCTGAGTGTTACCCAAACAAAAAAATTCTTGCCCCAAGCCCTCTAGGAAGAGACCATTCCTGTAACTGACTGTAGTCACGAGAGGACCATTAAATCCAAAGAGAGGCTTACCCTCTTGTGGAGCAATGCACTATACATATATGGAAAGATAATCCAAATAATTTGTTAGATGATCAATGACTCTAAATGCACAACTCTCACCATGTATTGTTGGTAGGTTGGTGATGAGTTCCATGGATGGGCTCTCACATCTATCTCCTAGAAAATGAAGTGACTACAACAACATTACAGTATGGTTCTTTCCATCCTCTTTCATCCAAAAAACTACACACCTCATGATATGTTGGATCACATCCTCTTTGAGACCCTCCCATGAGAATCTCTCCATAATGTATGATACGTCCCAATGAAATCTTTGTCACCAGAAAGGAGTGCTTCATGTGATACATTCAGAATCTTCTGCTTGAGCTTGGAGTCTCTAGTAAATAAGATCTGATCTAGATAATAGATGACTCTGTCCACCACTCTATACCTCCCATCTGTCACTTTCCCATCAAGCACCTGACATGTGAAGAGGTCCTTGGAATACTCCACCAATAGTTGGGATTTCCAATATGGATATATACTCTTCAATGACGACGATTCTTATTTATGTAATGAAGCACCTCCCACCTCATAGCTCTCTTCTTTAACATGCTCAATGTTAAAGCCACATGTCGGCATACTGCTATTCCACTTTTGTTGCTTCACTTGTAGTGGCTTTTGCCCAAGAAAAGATTGAAGTTTATGGGGGTCAATCTTCACTTGGAAGCCATTGCCCATCCCAAATTTCCAGAGTTTGGCCAACGCATGCATGATTTTTAGTAACCCTTCTTCATATATAGAAGACTCCCTCTTATGTGGAATTATATTCTGATTCCCCAAGGATATGGATTAGTCCCTTTGCACCATGCTTGTGCCACCATATAATCCTAAAACACCATCTTCCAATGCAAGAAGCTGGGTGAGAGATGGAACTTCATATATCAGGAAATTTCTCATCCCTTCCTTGAGCCAATAAATAGCTCATTGCATTGTGCTAGCCTCAGCCAGGGCTCCATCCTCAGTAAAATCCATGAATGATGCATTTTGTTGTGACAACTATTTTATCATCTTCCAGTCAGGAGGCCTTCCTAGTGGAATTCCTCCATGTAATGAAACATCAAGGTATAGAGTAGAATGTATAGCTGAATGGAGTGATTTTTCCCTACTTCCACTACGTAAATCAGTCTCCTTCTTATGTGAAAATACCTCCTGGAATGAATAGGTGTGTATGCCCCTAGTCACCTGATGTTGGCCACTTTTCTTATCTTCCATCTGCAAAGTCTCCCAATCTGTGGTGACCTTTCTCAATGTAATCAACCACTGCAAAACCAATACCACATTGGTGTCAGGAGTCTTGACTACAAGTAAATGATCTATCAGGGTGTATGTCCTCAAAATTATAGTCAATGTCAAAACACACTCCCCCCAATGCTTAGTCCCATTGTCTATCAATACTGACACATGTTGGTCCTAGATTGTGCCTTGTCCTCCCAATGTTGGATTCTTTACAAATCTCTGGAAGAATTCAAGGGATCCACTATTTGGACCATTGGCTCCATATCCATCTCTAGGTGGTGGTGTAGCTCCTCCTAGTGCTACAACACTGGTTTATCCTTCCAGCCCTTCCTCTTCTTCCTCATCATTATTCGAGAATACCCAATCATCACTATGAGACCATTTGTCTTGGTCCTCTATTCAGGGAGGAATATTCATATCTTACTCTTCAGAAGAGAGCTCTTGCTAGAGGCAGGCTCTTACCCTTGGAAAAGTACTTTACAAGTCTCTAAGCCTCTCAATAGAATCCTGGAGCATATTTTGTCAAGTGGATCCTACCAACTCATGCAAAGGCTTTGACTGCTTGAGCTTGGCTAGCTCAACCAATTCTGTTTCTGAATATCTTTGATCAAATATTTCCATTAACCTCCTAGTGAACTTTACATATGCAGCCACATTTGCATGCCCCAATGTATAAAGACCATGAAACCACCAATCATTAGCCTCACCTTCAAGGTGAAGCGCTGCTACCTTAATGGCCTCCACCGCTTAAAATTACTGTAGTTGGAAATAGATGTCCAACTTCCCTACCCAAGCCTTAGCTTTTCACTTGGGTGACCCATCAAAAGTAGGTAGAAAGAATCTACCCAAAGTATGTTGCAGACCATTGCTTTGCATGTACCCTCTACCTCTATTTTGATTATTGGGTCTTCTATTTTCCTTGGTCTGACATAACCCTTGGAATTTGAGATGCTCTAAGAACCTCTAAGATTAAGATTCATATTCTAGGAGTTAGTCAACAAGAGTCTCCTCCTTTTTTGTTTCTCCTACCTCCTTCCCTCTTTCCAAGAATGTAGGCATGGTAGAGAATTGTGGAATTGGTTGTAATGTTGAGTGATGACACCAATAATGTGAAATGTTGGAGCCTTCTTCATGTACAAACCTTGGGAATTTTTATGTATACCCATCCTCATCCCCTTCATTTCTCTGTTAATATCCTGCATATTTTGGAGAAGAAGCTTTGAAAACTCGTTTCCATTTATTTTCCCTAATATTGGTGTATTTCCTTTATCTCCTTTGTAAAGCTTCTCCTTTCGGTGAGAAGCTTCTTGTTCTTATAATGACATAGATTTCATGTCTCACAGGTTAAGCCAATATTATGCTCTGATATCACTGTAATATTCCAAAATAGGAAAAGCATCAATACTGAACATAAAACTATAATTTGTAGTGAATGTCAACACATAAAACATGATAAAATAATAGATCCATTATATTATGTACAATAACAACAAATAAGTACAATACTTTGAGGAACAAGTCACTCAAACTAGGCAAGATAAGCCTCCAATGCTCTAATGCACCCAAACATGAAATGTTGTCGCTATAAAAAATATCAAAGAAATAAGACATCACGGCAACAGTGAGTGTAACTGCATCTCAAAAATATAAATGTATTGATATAATAATATAATTCTCAAAAAAAATTGGTAATAGAGATATAAGCTTCCAAACACCTTTCCAAGACAACCCAGAAAGGGTTTCTAGAAATATAAAAAATACAAACTAATAAGCTCTGCAACTAGAAAATTGATAGGAGGTGTCTGATCTAATATGGAAATGTCTGATACTCCTCCAATATATCTCTCGGGTGAAGGGCTACTCCCCTCACTAGAAATCTAACTCACAAACTGGGGCACTAAGCCCTCCACTGCAATTGCTCAATAGAATAACACATTTTCTGAAGGGAACTACAATGTAGGTGATGGAAGCAGCTTCTCTTGGTGCTATATCATAAAATTATACTCAAGGATCCTCCTTGATGGCCTCCCAAATGAAGGGGTGCTCCCTCCACTAGAAAATGGGCTCATAAATGTATCTATTTCTCCTCCACTACTTCTACCCTACAAAACAAAACTATCCTGAAGGAGACTACGCTATGGATAATGGTTATGGATAATGGTTGAAGCTTGGCCTGATATCGGATGCTGGAAATGATGCTCAAAAAACCTCTCTTGAGTAGGCACTTGAAATCCCCGAGGATGAGTGTGGGATTCCTGCTCGGGAACATTCTTGTGCTAAACATCACAACAAACTCCGCTAAATAGTTGAAGCATTCAAAGAGTCATAAAATACCAATACATAAAAAATATTATGAATGCCTTCTATGGCTTCCATCCTCTTCCTTATATGCTTGGTGAACTTCTTCACCCTGGTTCCAACTCATTAAATATGCTACTCTCATGCATATGCTCCTCCATCATAACTTTGATGTCCTCCTTTAATTCTCTACTCCCTCCATGACAACACTCTTTATTTGGTCAAAATTGACCCTCTCCATATGATTTTTCCCCTTTTCATACATAAAGGTGCTTTATCTAACTGCTACATGACCCACATTCACATGAGAAGTGGTTTTATTCCTACTAAAGAGGTTTATGGGTCTCCCTACCCTCCTATTAATCTATCTAAATGAAAAAAAAAAAATTGATATTCCAACTAGCTCAAAGCTAATTAGGAATATTATAGCTCAGGGCGAACCCTTAGGTAACATTTATTCATATTACTTAGTTAAATAGAACTTCTCTACATCAGTGGTTACATTTACCTCATTTCATATAACCTTCCATTTCCTTTTGATATTTTTTATTATCTCTGCTACAGGATTATGAATCTTTACTTGTTTAATGGAGGTTTTGTCTCTGAGAATGTGTATGATTGCGTTGGAATCTCATTTAACATTTTACATTTACCTTCACTATTGTAATTGAATTAGTTCCTGTTAGGGTAATGTTGGGTTTTACTATTTCAATGCAATTTCATCGTCATGAATGTACCACAATTTTACTGTGCCGTTTATTATAACATTCTTCCCCAAATTTTTAATTTCTTTCCACTTAGGTACGAATTTTTTTAATTTTCCAGTGATTGGTATTATATTTCTACCTATCTTTCTATAATAAAAAATCAATGTTTTAATTTGATTTCATGTTGAATTTGTCTAAGTTTCCTATACTTCATTTTTCTTTGTACTCTTTTTTGAAACTTCCATAAAATTCAATCTTGTTCAATATGAATTTCTGGATTGGCTCAGATACTTTTAGGGTTAATGGTTTACATATCGTTCGAGAATCACTATGATTACTCTCACATAGTTACACTTCTTAGATATGTTTAGGGTACATAGTGTTAGTTGCTTATTCAACAACAGTATCATGTAAATATCTTAACATTATAACTTAAATTTCACCATTAAGTCCATCATTGTTTACGCTCAACAATGCAGATTAATTATTTTTCATTTTTCCAGAGGACACATGATGTTTGGAAAACGAATGGTAATTATATCTATTTAATTTGTTCTCTAATTCCTTACTGTTTGTAATAAAATTAGAATCTCTATTTACCATAGAGTTGGATTTCAATGACTCTGTTTTCGTTTACTGAGGTTTTCTTATGTATATAATTCCATTCCTGGAATTATATTAATCATCTCTTATAGTTTAGTGATATATCTGTGTAGTCTAATTGTATTATAAATTTTTATAACCATTTAGAATAATGACAATAATTTGTAAATCATCTATAATTACTTTTGTTATGAAGTATTATTCATCTTATTAATTTCCCTAAACTAATAAAATGTTCTGTTATACAGGTAGTCCTGTTCTTCCTGGTTCAATACCATTCATGGTTTTTCCCTAATTACCCAGTATGCGATAATTCAGGTAATTTATTTTTATACTTTCAATATTGTTAAAAATTTATAGTATCCTTCTCTGTCCTCGCTACTGTCATAACTAATTGATTTTCCTGTTTATACATCCTTATCTGTTTGAATAATAAGATAAACTTTTGTTTTAACTCAAATTATCAATTTATACGATTCTATGTATTTATTTTAACTATCATATTAATTAAAATTATAACCCCTCTTAATATGGGTTTGTTGTACAGGTATTTCACTTCTCGCAATTTAGTACCCCACCACACGTACATTCTTTCTCAGAAGTGTTGAACATTAATTAGGTTCAGTCTATTTACAGGTTGGTCACTATCATTCACAGAATTCAGTCCACTGAATTCAAGGATATTTATTCATGTATAAAATATGTAATTGATAACCAGAAACTTTGACTCCAGTCAACGTAATTATGATAGTGTATGATGACATGTTTTTATAATTTTTAATAAATATTTATGTTCTTATTGAAGCTATGAAAATTCATCCTTATAATAATTTTATACATGTTTTTCCCTAGTTGTTTATAGTACTTCAACTACATGTATACATTAGTCTTAATTTATAATTAAAGTTAGGTTTACAATTGTACTATCATCTAGTACTTCAATATGTAACTGATATTGTATTTCTTATTTGAGAATAAGAATAAATTTATATATGTTTATTTTTGTATTTTATGTACAGTAGAAGATTTTATACTTAATTTGTACAAAATAATTTCTTCCAGATTAACACATACATCCCACTGTATATGTATATCTCTGTTTCTTATCGTTTAAATAATAATAAATTATGTCTAATATTTATAATAAAATCTTTAGAATATTATCCACTCCTATTGATGTGTTTTTTGTTTGTAATATATTTATTCTTACAAACCTAACATCAGATATAAACCCTCACAATCGGTTTTAGACATTTTGTTTATTGGTTAACTAGATTAACTAGTCTATATAACTACAGAGAACTAAACTATACCTGCTATAGCTATGTTCTATTAAATACATCAGACACTTCACCACTAATAATAAAATAATGTATTATACAAGTTGATATATTAGAAGAGACAATTTTCCACTTATCCTTCTAGATAAAAAACCATTACTCTTATACCATCATCATCATCAAAACAAGAGAATAATACGATAGAATTTAATTAATTGTGCATACCAATTCTGGTAAAGGTTATTTTCCACCAAACCTTGAGCCTTCATCCACAATTCCCCCCGAGCAGAGACCAATTTCTCCAAAGTGTAGAGAACCTCTTGTCTACCCTGCAATGACTTATTTAGGCATGATTTTACTTCAACATGTTTCCATAACTGCGCCCAGTCAAATCAGGATGTTGTTTTCTTTTAGCCTAGGCTTTACTTTTGTTTTTTCCACAAAATCTCTTTAAAACTAGCTTTCCCCCTTTCTAGTTTTATTTCACCTCTTCTCGGTAACTTTCTACTTTACTGAGGTATCTCCAATTCACTCTAGTCTTTGCACAATAATTAAATTTCCACATTTATTAATTTAAAAATATATAATATGTCCACACATATTGTTTTCCATTAGGTCTACTTAACCTTTAGGATTTTCAATTGTCTTAATAAAAGCATTAAAATAGGGATATTACACATAGGTCTGAACACCATTATAGTATTCAACATTATACCTAAGATTAACATGAATCTTCATATTACTGAGTGTTATCACTAAGATAAAGCAAGGAATTGTTCTGTTATCCCAGACCTTGTCCTGTTGTGGCACTGAACATGTTCTCATCTGAACTTTGATTGTCTTCCAAAAAACTCACAGATAATCTGACCTAAACTATACTTTTGTGGTGATCCTAGCTGATTCTATATAGTGATTAGTCTCCTAAATAATCCGACATGTGCCACGTGAACCTATGTGTCTCCATTATGAGCCGACATGAGTTCCTTTATTACTATTTGAAGTGGACATAGGAAGAGGAACATTATGCTTGTCACTGGAGGGCTATTTAAAAAAATTCATAGAATCATATACATTGACACAGGCTCACTAAGAACTCTTCATACATGGCATTCATTATTTCAGTTTAAATGACAAATCTTGATGCTCTCAATTACATCCATCTAAAAATAAAATCACTTGGTCATGAAACTAATGAAACAAGGCTCACAAAATTAATTTGATTACATCATTTACAAAAGTCACAATTACATGTCATTATGAAGACATAACGTTTTGTTACACTTTTAAACACCCCCTCTTAACTAGGTAGTTATTTATAATGGCACTTGGTCATTCTCAATGTGAATAATTTATCATAAGATGAATGAGATTGGTAACCATCCTACATGACATCATATCAACCAACATTGTCACATAGCAATGCCTTGAATAACAACTCTAACATTCCAAAAGATCTAAGCTCAATGTTGGCGAGACTAGTGATTTATAGACACCCTAATCATTGTCTCTCCTGCAACATACCCTACCTAGGTTTTCAGGGTGTGCTCCAGCAGTACTTTTCTTATCTTAGATTCCCATTTCTTAAATAATATCAATACTTTATGACTACTTTTATCTTGGATTCCCTATCTAATCCTCAAATAGTATCAGATGTCAGATGATTACCCAATCCTACATTTTGTCTTCCTAAGTGAAGACAAGAAGAATGTGACTATATCTCCCTCTTAATTAGGGAGGACATATTCCAATAAAGGAATTTACTCATTCCTACACAAGGAATGTACCTAAAATCCCTCTTTTCTTAGGAATTTCCAAGTTTCTTCCAAGTAATAAACTTGTTTCCACTCTCCCTCTTAATCAAGGACCTACAATATCTTCATAGGTGGCAATAATGCAAAAAATAACATCGATCAAGAATTCCTTCCTTCAATTTCATGAATTTATTATTTTTATGGAATATTCATCTTTTGGGACTTCTTCATAGGGCATAAACAATCAATCACACTCATCCATGAGTTATTCATGTCATAATTCCTTTCATGAGAAAGTGATCCATGAGTATTCATGTGTGCTTGTTTCATGCCATGTTTCTTTCTTCATGCCATATTTTTGGAAGGATATTACATCCTTATATATGGTTTTTATAGGAAGACATCCACAGTTCTTCCATTTGATAGTCCTGCATAAGCGTATCCAGATATTTGTTCAAAATAAGAAATGAACACTTAAATCAGAATTACCCTTGTGATGGTATTTAATCATGACATCTTCTTGTGGGTATCAAAATAATTCATACATGTTAACACATCTCCCAAAGATATCCATTTTCAAGGGTATTTATATTCTTCAGACTTCCATCAGAGTCTTCATATCTTTTTAGGATATTTTCTAGTCAAATGTTCTTGGAATTTTGGATGTTGTTTTTCTTTACCATGGCTTACTATATTACCATATTTTCCTTCCTTTCTTCACACATTCCATTCCTATGAGCTTCCAAACATAGTTTCTTAATTTTGGTCAACCACCTCATACCTCATTTGAGTACATATTATGTTGATTGCATCTACTATGACCTATGCCTTCCTGCATCCTTTCAGTGGAGGAGATCATTTTCCCTTTGATCATGCTTCTCAAGATAGAAGTAGTGATAGATGTTACCTACAACCATATGACATGACATCATACATACCTGATTTACCTTTAGGTAATCTAGGATTCTTTCATCATCTTACTTGATTGAAAACATCTTCAACCCGTGCATCATCTCTTATGTCATCATACCATCATTCCATGAACTACAAAAGTTGGAGTTCCTGATGAATCACTTGTCTCCTTCCTAGATAAGTGAATCCTTCTATGAGTATTCTATCATATAATCGTTAGGATATTCCACATCCTTACCAGGAAGATGTTTTCTACTTCACTTGATGTATGATGAGCCTTGGGCTGAATGAATTATTCCTTCCAATGAGGTTACCAAGACCTATATCCTTCATATTCAACTACCATATATTTTTGTTTTTTTTTCCCTCATGATCTCCTATGGTGATGTCACGAGCTCTTGTTTCTAATGCTTGCATGATGAAACAAGGCATATTATTATTTTTTATAGCAATTTCATATAACAAAACATTTAGGAGCTGTGAAAAGACATTTGATGAGGGAGACTATCTCAATCATTGTAGAGATATTTTACTCCCTCCTTTCTTGGACTTCTTTCCTTCTGCTTCCTCCATCTTTCCAGTGATATGAACTTCCTTTCTCTTCTTTCCTTTTTGAGGACCAAATTTTCTAAATATCTCTTTCCTTCCTGCAAATTTTTAAGTCCATTAACCTTTAATACTTTTTCCCACAACTTTTATTCTTCTATCTAGCAAAAAAAAGATGAGTTGTTGAAGGAGGTAACTTTATTTACCACATGGACATTTTTTACCTTGTTTTTTAGAACAATGATGAGTATCTAATCCCACATATTGCAATTTATATCTTATAGATATATCCCTTCATTATTTGATACCTTCAATTTTGTGTAGATCAAACCTATAGTGATACGACCTACTTTATCACATCTTCATAGAATAGCCTTACAAGCTTACCATACACATCCCTTTTGTAATATCCCCAATTTTCTATGTGTTTGTTAGACATTTGAAAAAGTCCAAAAGGATACAGTGGACCCCAATGGAAAAAAATTGTGTGGATTTATTTTATTACTTCAAGTTAATAAAATAGAAATGGAAAATTATGTGCAAAGACTACATTATGATTGGAGATATGGAAACCAAATACACGAGGATAGATAAGCTTGTAAGACTTTCCTAGTCTTCCAAAAATCCTTGGAAGAAATAAATTAAATACTCAAGTTACATTGGAGATAAAAATAAAAAAAGGTTGTCTTAGTAAAGAGGAAATTACTAGGAAGAGGTGGAATAAAGATAGAAAGCAGAAAAGCTAGCTTTAAAAGTGTGTTTGTGGAAGAAACAAAGGGAAAGCCTAGGCACACAAGAAAGCATAATCCTAAATTAACTGAACGCAGTTAAGGGAAGTAGGATGGTGAAAGAAAGATTAAATAAATTGATTTAGGATAGAAAAAGGGGTTGTCTATCACTGAAGGAAAGGATCTCTTCTCGGGGGTGAGATTTGGAGAAATATCTCTAAGGTTGGGAGGCACGTAGTCTACCCTAAGTGGTATGCACATTTAATTTGAATTTTTATTTAATTTTATTTTAATGATGTGATGAATTACTGGAAAAGGTAAATTAGTTGGATCTATATGAAATTCTAGGTCTGGATCTGTGTCTATGTAGAGGAAATTATATGAGTTATAAGTATATTTTGGTGGTTTTTACATTGAACAGAACTAACTATAGATAAAATAGTTTATTCCGTATTATTGTACAGACACACTCTGTAGATGACCAACTCTCAGAATATCTAAAACCCATTATTGGGTCTAGATCTGAGGTTACGTACCTCACAGGAAAATGATGTGTATTTAATTATCTTATTTTAATGTTTTGTCAGTGAACTGTACATTGGATTATGGAATAAAATTAAATAGAAATAGATATAAATGAATAATAGACAAAATTACAATATAGTTCATAAATTTATGTACTGTAATATATATGCAAAAATTGAAACATGAAGGAATGGTACATGTAAGATATTTTCTGTAATGACAAACACTAGAGAATGATTCATGCATTATTACTGAATTTATAGTACCTTAAATAAATTTATGTATTTTACCGGTAAATGGGCTCTATACTATAGCATGAGTTGAGAAAGATAAATCATCCATTAGAACTTGCTAAATAGAAAATTTTGCATGTATATACATACTGAATTATTTTTACACTTGAACGGAAAGGGCAAATTGGTATAATAAGGACACATTGCTAATATAGTAATGAAATTAAATATCTTATAGATAATTTCAATTCCTTTCGAGAGAAAGCACTAACCTCTGTATATTATAAAAGTCATTAAAGTCCAATTATTAAGTACAGATAGTACATAGTTTTATTTAGAAGTGCAGATTGTCTAACTGTACAAATTAAGGAAACTGCATTCCATATAAACATAAACTAAGGAATATCGACATGAATTCATGTGTTGATATTACTGTAGAAACTTAAATTAGAGTTGGGACCAACCTAGATAAAAAAATAGGAGATCCTAGTTACCGGTTGAAGGGAGAACTGAAGCATCATAGTCACTTTCAGATAGAGGTAGAAGAAATTTCCTGTACCAAATAGTTCACTAAAAATTAGTACCATTATATATAAATAATAAAATATTAAAATATGGAGAAGTTAAGAGATAAATATTACCTTATATAGGATAGGAACTGAGAGCTCTATCTGTCAAAATAAGAGACACATGGTTAAATCTAGAAATTACAAATCCTGTACAATAAATTGAAAATTCAACTTAATAAAAAAAAACATTGGAGAACCTTGCAACATGGATTTAAACCAATTTTAAGAAAAAGTGAGATTCTCTATAACTGTGAATAATCAGTGTGAATTGAATGAGGAAAGGGGAATATCATAATTCCATCTAAATTGGAGATTGGAATGTAATAATAGAGTAACCTCAATACTTATATGAAGGTTCGAATGTTAGATAAATTGAAAAGTGCTATAGGGAGTTGGAAAACTAAGTTAGCTAAATTCCCACTTTTATATCTCTCTGCCGAAGACAGAGATATCTAATGACAGGAATTAATATCACAACATTTGTCTATGATAACAATAATAATTAAATTTACTACAAGCATATGGGGAAGGTAAAGAAGTCCCTTAACCTAAAACTTAGAGTACAGTGACAAAGAGCTTGAAACATATAAGTTAACTGTCAATAAATCATATCATACCTTTTCTATTCCTCACATGTGGGTTTTTTCGGAGAAAGTAGGAGTGGGTTAAACACCATTGAGCATCTGTCTGCGGTTGGAAACTAAACGCATTTAGATATATTACCATTGAGGCGTAAATCCGAAAAAGAATAAGAGTTATGAATGGAGAAAATGAAATTACAAACATTTTGAGATTGGTGTTACTCTAAATTAATGTAGATGTGATAAATCTATGTAAAACCTCAATGCTATACATGTCCTATAGGAAATTGCAAATAATACTGTTTTTCCAAGTGAAAATTAAGGAAAAATAGAAATGGAAACTTCAACTCCAGAACAAGTATCAAAAATCCTCAAGGATAATGGAATACACCTCAAATTTTAGCAGAGAGAATACACTTACTAAGAATTAAGAGTGATAGTTCAATACTTAAAGTAGACTTCGCATAAACTATAATTAATAAATCTAAATGTGTCAAGCTCGTGAGGAAATATGATAAAAATATAGGAGAAGAAATGGATTAAACACTACATGTACAACTTTAACTTTTGAGTAAAGAATACCTTAACACTTCACCATAATATATTGACGACAACATGTTGGCCAAAAGTTGTTACAGATAGTTAGAAATAAAAATCAGCAACAAGGAACTGATAAATATGATTAAGAATCTCAGAATAATAATAATGATCTCAAGTTGTTACACATCATGTTTTATTACTAGGTTAAAAACGAAATCTCCTTGTACAGTGGCTGGTTGTAAACCCTACGAATTTGTAACCAGGCCAGAAGGACCTAATGGAATGGCAAAGTCATGAATTCCTCCTTCGTCTTTCGAAGGGAATCACTGTGTAGGTTGTCGAATTCCACCTTCATATTTTGAAGGGAATCACTGTGTAGGTTGCCGTTGATGGGGTGTGGACCAAATGGGAATTTATACAAACAGAAATGAGGGTATTTATGAAAATTGTGAAAACCCAATTTAGGTTCAATCCACACCGTCCACGGGTCAGTAGATTGAACTTATCACTAGGATAAATGTAGGTAGGTCTATAGACAAAAAGAGCCATGTGATTTGGTACGAGTTTATTAATACAATAGGATCTCGAGAAATCCCAAAGCTTGTAGTCTGACATAACCATCAATACAGCCAGTTATGATATCTCCATAATATTGAAGTTCAAAAACAATTTGACAGTGGATTTATTATATACATGTAGAGAGTACAAGTACCATCAAGTGAAAAACCAAGCTACATATCACATAAGCTTAGGGTAGTGGTCAGTAGCTATCAAATCCTTTTAAGATTCAAATGGTCTCAATAGGGTTAAATTTAGATAATTTATATACATGATTTCAAGGTTGAAATATACTTAGAACTTAACAAAACCTCATCAATGAGTTATAGCATGGTGCTTACCATCAATAAGTGAGAGGAAGAGTAAAAAATTAAATAACGTGAGTAAATAAGGAGAATATAAATCTTATAAGTAAATCATAGATTAAGTCTGTGGTGAGAAATAATTCACTATAGAAATATGTGAAAAGGAATTCATGAGGACCGATGGTATAGAAATACGACTTCAATAACCCTTGTAATGTATGAGTGAGGTGTAGAATTAATTTAATTAAAGATATTTTATTAAATTCAAATACATATATAGGAACTTTAATCCAATGTAAAGAATGAGGTATTATGTATAATTATACTAATAAGTCTTAATTAAAACTATTAGAGGGTAGAGTTAAAAGGAAGAAAACAAAACATTAGGTGCATGTATGATCATGGCACTAACTATTTGTTTAGGAAAATAAAATTGTCGTGACATTACAAAAAACAATAAAAAAAATTGTTGATTGTCAAGTTGGAGACGTTACAAATGGTATCAGATCCCATGTGAAAACACTGGGCAAAAGAAAAAAAAATGTGTGCTCACTCTAAGAATTTTTTTTTCTGTAAATTTTTGTTAAATTAAATTTTCACTAATGTTTGATTTCATGTACAGTGAAACATTGCTGAAGTATACTGCTGTAAGCCATGAGTGAAGGGGATGAGTTGTATGTGGATCTCGGTGGTGGAGAGAAGCCAACAGATCCAAATGCTCTATTGATGGCTATGATGCATCGAATGAAAAGAGAAATGATGCAACTGAAAAACCACAATGAATGGCTATATTTAGCCAGTGAGGAGTAAGACAGATTGATAAAAAAATTGACCTCCCAGAACAGTCACGACGGTGATGGTTCTGGAAGAAAGAGGAAGGGAACTGTAAATCACTAAGAATATTCTGAGCAAGATTATGCCTCTAGAGAGTAGTCTAGGAGGAATAAGGAATTACAGGGTGAATTCCAGAAAATCAAGTCGTCCTCCTATGATGGAGAGAAGGAGGAATATAGGGAAGATTGGCTTCTAAACATGATAAAGTACTTTCAGGTTTATGAATATGAAAGTATCTTGAGATCCAGGCTAGCTATCTATTAGTTGCAAGGGAAGGCTACCTTGTGGTCAGAATAAACCAAGATGGTTCATGTCATAGATGAGAAAACTGTTACTTGGAGGATTTCCAAATAAAATTCAAAAATATATATCTGAATGAACGTTATTATGATGATAAGAAAAAATAGTTTCATGAACTTAGGTTGGGACAACTTAGTATTGATGAATTTGTAACTAAATTCAGCAACATGATTCGCTATGTACCTTATATAAGGGTGGAGATGGCAAAGGTACAACGTTTCTTAAACTGTCTACCTACTATCTACAAGGACAAGGTAGAATTTGATAATCCCAAGACCATGGATGAAGTGGTACGCAAAGAAAGACTATGTTACCAACAGTTCAAAGGAAAAAAGGAACAAGTAAAGAATTGGCAGAACAAAGAGAAGGGTGACTCTAGTGGGGAAATAATAAAACCAACATACTTAAAGAATTTTGGGAGGAAACCACCAAAGAAAGAAGTTCACAAAAATTGGAGAAAATCAACCAGCTCAATCACAAATAGGGTCCAAATAGATTAATGGAAACAATAAAAGTGAAGGGATTGTTAAAATGAGGGAACCTCTAAAGTGCTCGGGTTGTGAAGAACCGTATTTACTAAGAGATTTTCCACACAGAAACATTCAGACCATACAAGTGCTAAGAGAAGCAACTATTGTAAATGATGTGGCAAGAAATATCCCCAAAATAATTGATGCCATAGAACATCGCCAACCATAACACTAGTCCACTATGGTCAAAGTAGAAGGTATGATTGTTGAACAACCTATTTCTATTTTAATAGATCCAGGTGCATATTTAAGTTATATAAGTCCTGAAATGGTAGAAAAATGCAAATTAAAGTCAGAGAAATTTCAGCAATCATGGTTGGTTCAGTTAGCCATTGGGACAAAAAGGAAAGTGACTCATAAATTACCCCAAACAGCCATAAATCTGAATGCATACAAAACTGAACGTAATCTGAATATTCTACTGCTAGGGTCCTATGATGTATCGGTAGGAATGGACTGGTTAGAAAAATATAAAGCTATGTTAAACTAATTAAAAAAAACAATACATTGTATAAATGGGGAGGGAAAAATTGTGATAGTGAAAGGCAAACCCAAACCCATATCAGTGAGACAAACTTCGACACTTCAACTTAAAAGAATCGCAAGAAAAGGGTGCCAACTGTATTCTGTTCATGTAGAAGATTTGAGATAGTAACCTGAAGAAAATCCTTTAGAAACATTACCAGTTATCAGAGAGTTTAAGGATATGTTTCGAAATGAAATTCTTCATCTGCCCCCTAGGAGAGAAATTGATTTCTCAATTGACTTAGTGCTAGGAGCAATACTAATTTCTAGAGCTTTGTACAGAATGAGTAATCCAGAGCTAATGGAGTTGAATATGTGTAATATACCTCAAATTTTGTTTTTTTTCATAAATTAATATATATAAAATATATATTAATTTCATTTCCCATAATTCCATTGTAAATTTTTTTTTTTTCCTTTTCATAAATGTATATAACTTCTATACACTTTATTTCTAAATATATTTCTATTCATTTCTCATCTATTTATTTAATACTCCCCTCAATATTGAGATTGGTTACCTTTAACCTAAAAATATGTTTATAATCATATATAGTAATGGTTGTTATAACATTAATTTTATTTAATATTCCATTTTGATTTTCACTTGCATATGCATAAGGGTTTGGATACATTACATGTTACATGAAACTTTAATATCCATTACCTTGAACTTAAAAAAGTTTTACCTAATATTAATATTCACCTTCATCGAATATATTATTACAATTTATGGTTTGTGTACCAATCTATTTAATTTCCATGACACTTTGTTTACATTACTTTGACCTCACAATATTGTGTATAGATATTAGCTTATGATTTTCTTTTAATTATATTATGCACTGCATAGAATGATGTCGCTTACTTTGACATTTGAAACTCAACATGGTTATTTTCTTTGTCATTATGACATATATAATTTTATCAACTGACATAATTTATTGGTCTTGTCTTGTCTACCGAGATTTGTACTTAGGAATTCAATTTTCCTTATGGCCTTACTCCTCGAGCCCATAACAAAATGTTGTTTATGTATATATGTCACATAGCTCTGATCTTTTTTTAATGCGACCATCTGTAATGGTACAGTAGTGTTTAATGCAATTAGGCTTTATCTGGAATAACGCTTGGCTACTCTCGATAACCGAGAGAGCCTAATGATTTTTGACAAGTGTAGCGTCGTATACAATCAGTGTTTCAAGGTATTCATCTCTATTAAAACTAGAATTTTCTTCATTCCATTCTTCTCCGAGGGTTTTTATCCGGCAAGCTTAATAGTCTACTCTCTCTCCATGACTGATAAGATGAAATTCTACCGACACACTGAGATCATCTATCCTGGTCGGATATGTTACAGGTAATTTCGACTTAATTTATTTACCCATTTGTAAAATTCGTGGTTGCATTTGTTATAGATTGTCGGTTTTAGTTTTGATTCATTTTTCTTATGGAAATTCCTGTGGAACTTTCCATTTAATTTCATTTTAAGGAGTTTGCATTACTGGTAAGTTTTATTTTCTATGTAATTGATAAAGGATTTTGTCCTGTTATATTCGTTTAGAGTTTAGGCAGACTTGTAATTTCATTTTTACTAGTTTTACTGTGACTTTGTTCATAATATCAAATTTTATTTTGATAATCGATACACTGTTCGAATTCATCAGTGCATAACTTGGTTTTAATCGCATTACAAGTTAGGTTTTGACCTCAGGGAGGTAGAGTTGGATTATCTTTCCAACTACTATTAGCACTCTCCTGCTTTGATTTCGTATATCTCTTTGCCTCGGGCTTGATTATGAGGTCAAAAATTCTGATTTTCGTTAGGTAATTCGTGGCCCTATTCGGCTTTTGTGAAAGTAATATTTCAATTTTTTAAAATTTATTTTTAATCTATATATATTCATTTAATTCCTAGGTTATTTTTGGTTTCAAGTACGCTTTGTATCTTAGCTCTTTGTGGAATTTGACTCATTTCTCTCTACACAGGTCGGTTTATATGCTCTTCACCGAGTATAATTACTACTCTGTTATGGTGGAGCTATGAATATACTATTGTTTTTTTATTTTAAAATTGTTATTATCTGCTTAGCCTCTTGGCTAATCTAAGGCAAATTAGATAGGTTTATTTTTTGTTTTATTTTCCCAGTACAATATACTATATATGGACTGTAATTTTCCTTTATGATTATAGCCTTTTTTAGTGGCTTACATTTCCTCAATATCAGTCCTATTTTCTCTGGTTTACAATTCAATTCTATATAAAATTCTAGAATGTGGCATTCGTATTATTGTTTTAAAAATGATATATATATATATCTATAATTTCTCTTCATACAGAGGTCTGTATAAATGATGCATAGTTTCCTAGTTTGTTTCATTATGCATATTGAATTGTGGTGACTAAAATTTCTGTTAATGGGAACCATGCTATGAATTGAAGATATTTAACTCTTGTAGATTTATATAATAAACTCTTAGACTTATTCCTATGTAGAATAAATCTCTAGAATATCAGCATACATATTTTTATTGTTTAATTTTAAATCATGGCTATAACCTATTCAGAAAGGTTTATATATAATATATTCTGGCATTATTGCAAAATAAAGTTAAATTTTCATAATTCCTCTTATAGAGATTTGGCTAACTGTACGAATGTTTCACTGAATTTTTATTGAAAAAGTTTCACTGTTAACTTAGATAAATTTCTGTTCAGATTTTCAAACCAGAATTTTTTTGGTTTTTCTTTTGAAGATATATGTACAGATAAATATTGTTATGTTAATAAGTTTCTGTAATATCATTCAAAATATGAAATTCTCTTTTTATGAAAATTCTATATTTTTCCCGGTTCAATATATTATTAATTGGACACAAAATAATACTTTTCAGAGGTAGAATTGTTCAATTAATTATACCCTCATTATACAGTATAATTTTTTTGTTCTTGCACAATTATAATGAGTTCCTAGAAATATAGAATAAAATTTCTAATTCTCTAATTATTGATCCTTCCTTGCTAATTGAACTAATATTTCTTTGCATGCTTATACACAGTTTGGTAAAATCGGGTATATTCAGTCCAAATCTTAACTGAACTATTAAAATTCTAAGTAGGTTTCTATTTTTGTACATTTTGCATTCTATAAGCAAATTTATATTACAACATTCAATTTAAATTATGGAAACAATATATATCTCTAGATTTAGACAATCTCTGGTTTAGAGACTCTGGGTGTGTAATGTCTCCCAATTCACACAAATTTTTTTTCATATAGATATATATAAATTACTTTCACCCAATGGAAATTTTCTTATTAACTTCCGCTTTCGACATTTTTAATAACTTCTCAATCTTAATGAATATAATTCTCTCTTCTAATACTCTATATAATCAGATGGTTATTATTTTTTTTCCAATATATATCTTCCGCCTTATCATTATTATTAAGTGGAAACCTATTTGTTTATATATATATATATATATATATATATATATATATATTACATATTTATAACGTGAGTATTGTATAGAACCATATGGTATTATTTCTTTTTACCCTTATAACCATTGTACTTCTAATTTGTAATGGTCCTCATGGCTTTCTCACGTTATCTCTTTGTCTTACAACACC
Source organism: Pinus albicaulis (assembly GCA_034641835.2). NCBI lineage: Eukaryota > Viridiplantae > Streptophyta > Pinopsida > Pinales > Pinaceae > Pinus > Pinus albicaulis. Next base: position 680,958,171 of record CM076575.1, read on the forward strand.
ATATATATATTAAGTTTTGTTTTAAATAATGATCCATGATCATTTACACCCCTTAACTTCCTTTCGACGTGTGAGAATATCGTATATGGATCACTTTGGCATTCATTAACTGGCTACAATGATTCATAGTATCTCCGTATTGTATGATTTTGATGTTTTATCAAGGTTCGCGCCCACAATTCTTACGGTTCTGTGTTATTGTTGTTCTTTCAAAACCTTTAGTACACGTTACGTATTTCTCATTAATGGCAATAAATCTCTGTTATTAATTCTCGTCTGCCTCCACATGACGTTTCTTGAACTCCCGGCCATGAGTCATCGATCCGTTGTATAGCGTTCCGATGCATGCCACCTATAGGGTCGAGATGCTTGAGGGTTTCGTCCCGACTCATGGTACTTAAGGTTCGCTTTCTCATGCGAAGTATTCATTTGATTCTCTACAGAGCAGTGTTTAGCTCTGGTTCTATTTTCCTGGTTTGTTCCTCTGTCGACCATGCAAACTTCTACGAGTTCTTCCACAGCGCAGACGTTCACTACGTCTCTCTCTTGGTAAGACTTACCTCTGCTATTTATTTCATCACTATAAAGCTTATATATTCTTCCCTCTTGGAAGGCCGAGCTCTAGTTTCCTTCTATTTTTATATAATTTTTCTTCGTTCTGAATGTAAGTTGGTTTTATGTTGTTGGTTCGCGTACCCTAATAGGGTAATGGCGTTATTAAAATTTTCATTCGAACGCATATGTATTATTGCAGAGTTCATTTAGAATCTCTTGTGGATACTTCATGGAATTTATTTTGAATCGTTCGTTTTGCACATCTTAAGTTCGAAGGGCGTAGTAGAATGTCGTTTTGTCCATCGATACGATCTTGAACTTGTTCCTCCTTGATGTGATTAAGGGAAGTATTTCGATTCTTCATGAATCGACCTTCCCATCGTAATGGATAGGTTAGGTTTTTCAATTCGGCTTCATGAAGGACTTCTACGCACGGCCATTCTCAAAGGTAATTCCTCTCGGGTTTGAATTTTTATGAACACATTTCTCTCATAATCACGATCCATAGCACTTTTACATATATTCGTGTCATGTTATTTGACCAAGACTCTTATCTATTCAGCGTTGGTATCAATACCACTCAGGTAACTATCCCTTGTTCCTCGCAAGTATATCAAGTCGTTGCCATTGTATATTTTTTTTTTCTAACACACAGTTGAAAATTTTGTCATATTGACTTGCACAGGTATCGTCGCATTTTTCCTCTGTTCACGAACTCATTTATACGAATATTCGACTTTTTCAGGTAGGTGGTCTGATTTAATATTTTCTCTGGTATATCAGGACACCCTTCACTCAGACTTCCATCAAAGTCTCGTGAGGGTTGCGAGGGTTTCGGCGTTTACTCCTCAAATTAGAGAGTTTTCCATAGCATTGTTTTTATGACTGATGTGCTCGTTTTTACGAGGACTTGTGGACTTTGTTACTGCATTAAACATATATTTTATTTCATATTGTTATTTGTTTTGACATACAAATCCTGTTCATATTTGTTTTATAATGAGGAAGAGTTTCTCACTAGTTTCTATACCAGGAGTATTCATGTCTAATGGCTATTTTTATAAGAAGTTAAACTGTGGTTATGTACCTCACTGTAATTTCAGAAATGGGTTCATTGTCTACACATATTTTCTCTATATGTTAGATGTTTATTTTATATGATTACATAGTTCCTTCTATTCCATTATCAATAGTTCTTCCCAGGAGCTACGTACTTAATTTCATAGGCTGACAGAAATAACTCTTCCCTTTTTTTTGATATATACTATTAATCTTAAGTTAATATCTTGGCAGCTTATAACAATTTCTATTTACAACAATTAATTAATCTTTCACCTGTACATGTATCAGAGGCTACTTTCAATTTACATAAACTACTTTTGACCCATATTTTTCCCATCCTATTTAATCTATGCATTGTTCACGCACTGTCCAAAATACAACACAAATATTTAAAATACAGTTATACGGATAAAATCCTATGTGCACTTAATGTGGGTCCTCACATCTGTTCAGGCATATGCATACTTTAGTTAAATTCTGGAAAGGGTTATTATCACTTAAGTACATAGGTGTACTTAAGGTTTTTCCCCTATATTTTCTAGCAAAATATTTCATATTATTTTGCCATAAGTTAATGTTCAGCATAGACTATAATAGAACGAGTATCTTTTCTAGAACTTCTAATTTTTTTATACACTCTACATATATAAAATTTCACCTGTTAAAGTTTCATTTTATTTTTCTATCCTATATCACAAGGTTTTAGTCTAATAACTGGCAGTCTCTTAATGGAGTTTACTTTCTAAACTTCAAAGTACTTAAGATGCATGTTCATGTCAGCCACAATTGAGCATTTGTCAATTATCTTACTTCCAGTCTTCTGTCCACAGTGCAGATATAAAATATATCTATTAACGATTAGCTTTAATTTGCAGACTTTGGTTAAATACATATATTTACATGCAGATTGCTAAAGGAGCTTTAATTGTTTTAAAAATGTGCAGTCTGCTTCCATGGCATGTTCATATCAACTGTAACCTTTATTTACATTATCATTGCTATTCAAGTAATTCCTGTATGCTGTACTCAATTATACTTTCACCTATATAATTTTATGTCTATAACAAAATTGGTTTAAAGTATGTCTAGTTTCGATTATATCTGTTACATGTAAGGGTATCCTTCTTTATTTTCATATATGAAACAGTTATTTTATTAGTCCAAAAGAAGATTAAATTTAGACAACTAAATCATATTTGGGGTAAGATGTATCCTCAGATTTAAACCAACATTGGTTTAGAGACTCTGATGGATTCTTCCCACAGATTTTATTCCTACAACTATACAGAGTTGATAGGATTAATTTCTTCTACACAATTTTGTTAAATGTAGGGAATAACAACTTCAAAATTTTAATCTAACATAACATCTGTAACCATTAACCATATTGCACAATAACAGGTACTTAACCATTGATAAAACCTATGAACATACCACTTCTACAATTGACCAACCTCGTAACCTTAGAGTTCTTTTGTCCTCCAGAACTCACCCCCGAGCTAAGATCATCTCCTAGAACAGACCAACCTCAATATGTTCTGGAGTAGCTTATTTAAGCTTATGCTCCCCAAAGCCTGTTTCTAATTCTACGTCCAGAATTACAGGATGATTTTATTCTTGTTTGCCTAGGCTTCCCTTATTTAGGGACTTTTAAAGTTGCTTTCTGCTTTTCCAACTTTTTACCTCTTCCCAACTACTCTCCACCTCATTGGGGAAATCTAGATTTTTCCTCAAAAATATAATTTAGAAATAAATTATTTCAAGGATTTTTGAAATATTTTTGAGGAAAGTCTTAGCCTCTCTCCATACCTCATGGATTTGGCAAGTGATCTAAAAATTCTCATTTGGTCAATATGCACAAAAATATGTTATTTATTTTTCATAATTAAATAATTAATTACATCCACACAATAATTATCCATTGGGGTCAACTCCCCTTTGGATTGAATTTCAAATGTCTAACTTGAAAAAAATAAAACTAGGGGTGTTATAGGGTGATAATTTTCCATAATTTCTATTCCTACAACTATACATAATTTTGGAGATTAAATTCTCCTATTGATTTCTGTTAAATGTAAGGAATGATAAAATCTCAGAAAACTTAATTCAAAATAACAGCTACAACATTTATCAATATTGTACAATAGGATCTATTTTAACCATTCATAAAATTAGTGTGCATACCACTTCTTCTTATGACCAGTCCTCCCAACCTTAGAGTTCTTTTGTCTCCAAAACTCACCCCCGAGCTGAGATCCTCTCCTAGAACATACCAACCTCAAACTATTCTGGAGTAGCTTATTTAAGCTATGCTCTCCCCAAAGCCTATTTCTAATTCTACGTCCAAAATTTCAGGATGCTTTTATTCCTCTTTGCCTAGGCTTCCCTTATTTAGGGAATTTAAAGTTGTTTTCTAATTTTACATCTTTTTACCTCTTCCAAACTACTTTCCTCATCATTGGGGAAATTTATATTTTTCCTCAAAAATCTAAATTAGAAATAAATTCTTTCAAGGATTTTTGAAATATTTTGGGGAAAGTCTTAACCTCTTTCCATAACCTCATGGATTAGGCAAGTTATCTCAAAAATATCATTTGGTCATAGTGCACACAAAAAATTTTATTTATTTTTCATAAATAAATAATTAACTTCATCCACACAATAATTATCCATTGGGGTCCACTCCCGTTTGGACTGAAGTTCAATTCTCTGACTTGAAAAACATAAAACTAGCGGTGTTACATATTCCCCCTCTGAAAACAAACACCGCCCTCAGTGTTAACAGCTATCTACTAAAGTTCATTTTGAAAACAAATATGGATATTTTCCCATCATCTCAGCCTCTCTTTCCCATGTAGCCTCTTGTACAGTAAAATGTTTCCACTGCACCTTTACTCTAGCTACTATTCGATTTCTCAATTCAATTTCTTCCCGCTCCAATATTTGAGGTGGCTCTGGAAGGAACTCCCCTTCTGGTTCCACCTGTATCACATTCCAATCAACAATATGAGAAGCATCATGTACATATATTTTTAATAACGAAACATGAAACACATCATGAACTTTAACATGGGGAGGAAAGGCCAGTTTATAATCCAATGGTCCCACCTTTTCTAACACCTCAAAAGGCCCACAGTATCTAGGAGCCAATTTTGCACAACTTCTAGCATAAATTGTGCTCTTTTTGGGTTTAATACGCAGATACACATGATCACACTCTTTGAATTCTCGGTGCACTCTGTTCTTATCGGCATAGATTTTCTGTGGATCTTGTGTTGTTTTGATGTTTCTCTGTATTTTTTTGACAATCCTTTCCATTTCTTGTAGAGTATCTGGCCCAACTACTAGCTTATCTTCAGGTTGGATCCAACTTAAAAGAGTACGACACTTTCTTCCATAGAGTGCTTCAAATGGACTCATTTTGATGGAGGATTGTTAGCTGTTTTTATAAGAAAATTCGACTAAATGTAAGTAGTGTTCATTTTTATGGCTTATCTGTCACATACATTCTCAGCATATCCTCTAAAATCTAATTTGTTCTCTCTGTTTGACCATCTGTCTGAGGGTGATAAGCAGTGCTAAAATTCAATTTAGTGCCCATGCCCCCAAATAGACCTTTCCAGAAGGATGCTGTGAACTTAGCGTCTCTATCTAAAATAATCATCTTTGGAACTCCATGTAGCCTTACTATTTCTTTCATGAACACATTTTCTACTTGGGCTATCCCAAAAGTAGATTTTACAAGTATGAAATGTGCAGCCTTTGTTAAGGTATCTACCACTACCATCACTGAGTCATGCTGGTACTTTGTTCTGGGTAACCCGGTTATAAAATCTACAGAAACAGTGTCCCATTTCCATTTTACAATTGCTAAGGGGTTTAAAAGAACAGATGGATGCTGATGTTAAACTTTGACTAGTTGACACTCCATGCATGTGGCTAAGCAGTTGGCTACGTCTTTTTTCATTCCTGGCCAAAAAAAATTCTTTTTCAAGGCTATAAGAATTTTCTGATATCCAAGATTTACTGAATATGGCAGTTTATGATATTCATCTAGGATTTATTTTTTTAAAGAATCCACATTGGGGATGTATAATCTGTTTCTATAGCAGATCAGCCCTTTCTGGTTTTGGGTGTCTTCAACCATTTCCTTTTTCAGCATTTCCACTTGTATATTCTCATAGTTGGGATCTTGATCTGCTACCTTTTTAACTAATTCTTCTAAGTGAAAACTAGCACTACTCCCAATGTTGCTTATGTTTTGGCAAGCATTTCTGCTTAGATCATCAACAATTTTTTTTTCTTTCCCTTTGATATGTTTTATGTCCATATCAAATTCACTCAGAAAAGATAGCCATCTCGCTTGCCGAGCATTCAAATATGTTTGAGAAAATAAATACTTGAGACTGATATGATTCGTCATCAATGTAAATTTTTTTCCAAGAAGATAGTGTCGCCACATCTTCAAGGCATGAATTATAGCGGCCAACTCAAGATCATACACACTGTAATTTTGTTCATGTTTCTTAAGTTTTCTAGATTCATATGCAATAATAGAATTCTCTTGCATTAGAACTCCTCCCAACCCGTCTCTACATGCATCCGTACACACGAAAAACTCTTTATTAGGATCTGCAATTTTCAGTATAGTTGTTGTGGTAAGTTTTAATTTCAGTTATTCAAAGCTGTGTTGGAATTTTTCAGTCCACTCAAATTTGGTGCCTTTCCTCTGTAGTGAAGTTATGGGATATGATATTGCAGAAAATATTTCCACAAACCTTTGATAATAACCTGCAATCCCCATAAATGACCTTACTTCTGATACATTAGTAGGCACAGGCCACTCTCTTATGGCTTTTATCTTTTCAGGATCAACAACCAATCCTTTTTCAGAAATGATATGGCCCAGATATTGAATTTTATCCTTATAAAATTGACATTTTCTAAACTCGGCATATAACTGATTCTCCTTAAGAGTCTGTAACACAATTATAAGGTGTTCCTTATGTTCTGCCTCACTCTTTGAATATACTAGAATATTGTATATGAACACTAGTACGAATTTATCTAAGTACTTGTTCAAAACACTGTTCATTAAGCACATAAAAGTGGCAGGGGCATTTGTCAAACCAAAAGGTAGGAATACAAATTCGTAGTGACCATACCTGGTTCAAAAAGCTATTTTATTGATATCTTCATCCTTAATTCTGAGTCGGTGATAACCAGACCTCAAGTCAATCTTAGAGAATACTAAAGCTCCTCTCACCTGATAAAAAAGTTCATCTATTCTGGGATGTGGATACCTATTTTTTATTGTCAACTTACTCAGTTGACGATAGTCAATGCAAATTCTGAAGGTTCCATCCTTCTTTCTCACGAACAACACCGGTGCTCCCCAAGGGGATACACTCTGTCTGATGTAACCTTTATCCAGCAATTCTTGTAATTGCATTTATAACTCCATGAGTTCAGGAGGGCTCATCCATTAAGGAGCTCTAGAAACTGGTGTTTCTCCTGGCACCAATTCGATTGAAAAATCAATCTCTCTTTTGGGTGGAAGATGAGGAATCTCATCTAGAAAAACTTCCTTAAATTCTCTTACCACTGGTAAAGTGTCTAGCAAGTTTTCTTCAGGTTGCTATCCTAATTCTTCAACATGTATATCATATACTTGATATCCTTTTCTAGTTGTTCTTTTTATCTGAAGGGCGAAGATTTTCCTTACAGAAATAGGTTTCAATTTCCCTTTTAGTATGAATGGTTTTCCTTCATCATCTATACAGTGCAGAGTTCTGTCCCAACAATTCAGCATGGTCTCTTTCTTTTCTAGCCAATACATTCCTATCAATAAATCATAAGAACCTAATGGCAGAATGTTTCAATCAACTTCTGTTTGATATTCATTCAATTTAATAGTTGTTTTAGGTAGCTTATGAGTTACTTTGCGTTTAGTTCCAGTGGCTAATTGTACCAACCAAGGCTGTTGAAACTTTTCTGTTCTGAGTTTACATTTTTCTACAACTTATGGACTAATATAACTCAAAGAAGCACCCGGATCGATTAAGATAGTAACAAATTGATCAGACATTTTACCTTCCATCTCGACCATAGTAGACTGATGTTCTGCTTGTCGATTCTCCAAGGCTACGCTGATAGTGGGAATCTTTCTGGCTACATCATTCATAGTAGTAGCCTCTCTAGGCCTCAGAACAATCTGAATATTTCTGTGTGGATAGTCCCTCAATAGATGAGGTTCTCCGCAACCCCAACACTTAAATGGCTCTCTCATTTTAACTGTCGCTTCTTTCTTACTATAACCATCTATTTTCTTTGAACCAACTTGGGATTGAGTAGTTTGACTTTCCCTTGGTTTGTTAAATTTCTTCCGCTGATGATCCCTACTAAAGTTCTTCAAATAAGCTGGTTTCTATTTTTTTCCTTTCAATTCACCCTTGTTTATCCAACTTTTCCCTTGTTCACTCTTTCCTTTAAACTATTGGTAGCATAATCTAGCTTTCCTCACCACTTCGTCCATGTTTTTTGGATTATTGAACTCTATTTTCTCCTTGTACACAGTAGGAAAATAGTTCAAAAACCTTTGCACCTTTGCTTTCTCTTCACGAATATAAGGAACATACCTTAATAGATTTGTAAACTTGGTGAAAAACTCATCTACGGTGAGCTGTCCCAATCTGAGTTTGTGAAACTCCTTTGCTTTATCATCATAATAGCGTTCGTTAAAATAACGGTTTTTAAACTTGACTTGGAAATCTTCCCAATTCACTTTTTTTTCATCAATGGCATGAACCATTTTTGTCTCCTCCCACCACAAGGTAGCCTTACCTTGCAACTGGTAGATAGCTAATCTAGCCCTCAGATTTCTTTCATATTCGTAGACCTGAAAATACTTAATCATATTCAACAGCCATGCCTCAACATCTTCCTCCTTCTCTCCATTATAGGAGGGAGGTTTAATTTTTTGGAATTCACCCTATAATTCCTTCTTCTGTTTAGACTGATGTTTAGTAGTGTCATCTTCCTCAGAATCATCTAAGAACCTGCCTTTCCTCCTCCTTCTAGAACCTTCACCTTCTTGGCTATTCCGCGAAGTTAGTTCTCTTACCAGTTTTTCCTGCTCCTCATTGGCTATTGATAGCCTGTCATTCTAGCTTCTTATCTCGGCCATATCCCATTGCAACCTGTGCAACATAGCCATTAAAGGAGCATTGGGATTTGGTGTATTATCTCTACCACCCAGATCGACATAGAGTTATCTTATTCAGCCATTGACTTTTTAGTTCAGTACCTTTGTACACTAAAACAAAACAACATCAGTAACAATATAAATTTCTCAAAAAAAAAAAATTATGCAATGAGCACAACAACAACCCAGTTTTTTCTAACATGGGCTCTGATACCATTTGTAATATACCTCAATTTTTTTTTTCATAAATTAATATATATAAAATATACTTTAATTTCATTTCCCATAATTCCATTGTAATTTAAATTATTTTTCTTTTTAATAAATGTATATAACTTCTATACACTTTATTTCTAAATAGATTTCTATTCATTTCTCATCTATTTATTTAATACTCCCCTCAATATTGAGATTGGTTACCTCTAACCTAAACATATGTGTATAACCATATATAGTAATGGTTTTTATACCATTACTTTTATTTAATATTCCATTTTGATTTTCCCTTGCATATGCATAAGGGTTTGGATACATTACATGTTACATAAAACTTTAATATCCATTACCTTGAACTTATCAAATTTTTACCTAATATTAATATTCACCTTCATCGTATATATTATTACAATTTATGGTTTTTATACCAATCTATTTAATTTCCATGAAATTTTGTTTACATTACTTTGACCTCACAGTATTGTGTATAGATATTAGCTTACGATTTTCTTTTAATTATATTATGGCAAGCTTAACAGTCTACTCTGTCTCCATGACTGATAAGATGACATTTTACCGGCACATCGAGCTTAGCTATCCTAGTCCAATATGTTACATGTAATTTTGACTTAATTTATTTACCCAATTGTAAAATTCGTGGTTGTATTTGTTATTTATTGCTAGTTTTAGCTTTCATTGGTTTTTCTTTTGGAAATTCATGTGGAACTTTCCATTTAATTTCGTTTTCAAGGAGTTTGCATTACTAGTAAGTTTTATTTGCTATGTAGGCTAGCGTATCTCCTTTATTGATAAAGGATGTTCTCATTTTATCTTTGTTTAGAGTTTACACAGACTTTTAATTTCATTTTTACTAGTTTTATTGTGACTTTGTTCATAATATTAAATTTTGTTTTGATAATCAATACACTGTTCGAATTCATTAGTTCATAACTTGGTTTTAATCGCATTACACGTTAGGTTTTGACCTTAGGGAGGTAGAGTTGGATTATCTTTCCAACTACTGTTAGCACTCTCCTGCTTTGATTTCGTATATCTCTTCGGCTCAAGCTCAATTATGAAGTCAAACCTTCTTATTTTCATTAGGTAATTCGCGGCCCTATTCGGCTTTTGTGAAAGTAATATTTTAATTTTTTAAAACTTATTTTTAATCTATATATATTCATTTAATTCCTGGGTTATTCGTGGTTGCAGGTACGCTTTGTATCTTAGCTCTTCGTGGAATTTGACTCATTTCTGTCTACACAGGTCGGTTTATATGCTCTTCACTGAGTATAATTACTACTTTGTTATAGTGGAGCTATGAATATACTATTGTTTTTGTATTTTAAAAATTTTACAGTCTACTTAGCCTCTTGGCTAATCTGAGGCAGATTAGATAGGTTTTTTTTTTGTTTTATTTGCCCAGTACAATATACAATATATGGATTGTAATTTTCCTTTATGATTATAGCCTTTTTTAGTGGCTTACGTTTTCTCAATATCAGTCCTATTTTCTCTGGTTTACAATTCAATTCAATATAAAATTCTAGAATGTCACATTCATATTATATGTTTTAAAACTGATATATATATCTATAAGTGCTCTTCATACACAGGTCTGTATAAATGATGCATAGTTTCCCAGTTTGTTTCATTATGCATATCGAATTGTGCTGATTAAAATTTCTATTAATGGGAACCATGCTATGAATTGAAGATATTTAACTCTTGTAGATTTATATAATAAACTCTTAGACTTATTCCTATGTAGAATAAATCTCTAGAATATCACCATACATGTTTTTATTGTTTAATTTTAAATCATGGCTATAACCTATTCAGAAAGGTTTATATATAAGATATTCTGGCATTATTGCAGAATAAAGTTAAATTTTCATAATTCCTCTTCTAGAGATTTGGCTAACTGTACAAAATTTTCATTGAATTTTTATTGAAAAAGTTTCACTGTTAACTTACATAAATTTATGTTCAGAATTTCTAACTAGAATTTTTTTGGTTTTTCTTTTGAAGATATATGTACAGATAAATAATGTTATGTTAATAATTTTCTGTAATATCATTCAGAATATGAAATTCTCTTTTTATGAAAATTCTATATTTTTCTTGGTTTGATATATTATTAATTGGACACAGAATAATGCTTTTCAGAGGTATAATTGTTCAATTAATTATACCCTCATTAAACAGTATAATTTTTTTGTTCTTGCACAATTATAATGAGTTCCCAGAAATATAGAATAAAATTTCTGATTCTCTAATTCTTGATCCTTCCTTACTAATTGAACTAAGATTTCTTTGCATACTTATACACAGTTTTCTAAAATCAAGTATATTCAGTCCAAAGCTTAACTGAACTATTAAAATTCTAAGTAGGTTTTTGTTTCTGTACATTTCACATTCTAGAAGCAAAGTTATATTACAACATTCAGTATAAATTATGGAAACAATATATATCTCAAGATTTAGACCATCTCTGGTTTAGAGACTCTGGGTGATAATTTTCCATAGTTTCTATTCCTACAACTATATAGAATTTTGGAGATTAAATTCTCCTATTGATTTCTGTTAAATGTAAGGAATGACAAAATCTCAGAAAAATTAATTCAAAATAACAGCTACAACATTTATCAATATTGTACAACAACATCTATTTTAACCCTTCATAAAATTAGTGTGCATACCCCTTCTTCTTATGACCAGTCTTCCCAACCTTAGAGTTCTTTTGTCTCCATAACTCACCCCCAAGCTGAGATCCTCTCCTAGAATAGACCAACCTTAATCTGTTCTGGAGTAGCTTATTTAAGCTATGCTCTCCCCAAATCTTGTTTCTAATTCTGCGTCTAGAATTTCAAGATGCTTTTATTCCTGTTTGCCTAGGCTTCCCTTATTTAGGGACTTTAAAGTTCTTTTATGCTTTTCCAACCTTTTACCTCTTCCCAACTACTTTCCTCATCATTGGGGAAATTTATATTTTTCCTCAAAAATCTAAATTAGAAATAAATTATTTCAAGGATTTTTGAAATATTTTGGGGAAAGTCTTAACCTCTTTCCATAACCTCATGGATTAGGCAAGTGATCTCAAAAATATCATTTGGTCATAGTGCACACAAAACATTTTATTTATTTTTCATAAATAAATAATTAACTACATCCACACAATAATTATCCATTGGGGTCCACTACCCTTTGGACTTAAGTTCAATTTTCTGACTTGGAAAACATAAAACTAGGGGTGTTACAATATGAAATTAGAAGAGTTGCTAGATAGAGGTTACATCAGACCAAGTGTAAACCCATGGGGAGCGCATGTACTATTTGTGGAAAAGAAAGATGGTACTTTCAAAATGTGTATAGACTATCGTCAATCAAATAAACTGACAATTAAGAACAAATATCCTTTTCCTAGGATAAATGATCACTTTCATCAACTCAGAGGAGCAACAGTATTTTCAAAAATTGATCTAAGGATAGGCTACCATATACTAATAATTAAAGATGAAGACATAAGTAGAACTGCATTTAGAATCAGATATGGACACTATGAGTTTGTGGTCCTACTTTTTGGTTTTACTAATGCACCTGCTACTTTTATCTGCTTGATGAACAATGTCTTAAATAAGTATTTGGACAAATTTCAACTAGTATTTATTGATCACATTATGATTTATTCTAAGAATGAAGCTGAGCATAAAGAATTTCATATAATTTTTTTAGAAACATTCAGAGAAAACTAGTATGCTAATTTTAGAAAATGTGAATTTTCCAAAGATAAAATTCAGTATTTGGGTCATATAATTTCATAGAAGGGATTAGCAGCAGACCCGTAAAAGATAAAGCGATAAGGGAGTGGCTTGTACCTACTTATGTATCTTTTGTGAGATGCTTCATGGTAATTGTAGGATACTATAGGAGGTTTGTAGAGATATTTTCAGCCTTAGCCTACCCTATACATCTCTGCAGAGAAAAAGGACTGAAGTTTGAATGGACTAAGAAATGTCAAAATAGATTTGACCAATTAAAACTAAAATTTACAACAACACCTATTTTAAATATTGCTGAACTAGATCAGGAATTTGTATTATGCATATATGCTTGTGGAGAGGGATTAGGAGGAGTGCTACTACAATAAAACTCTGTTATAGATTATGAATCAATAAAACTCAAGAAATATGAACAGGAATATTGTGTTTATGATTTAGAAATGGCTACTATAATACATGCCTTGAAGATGTGGAGACATTACCTTTTAGGGAAAAAATTAATATTGATGACAGATCACATAAGTTTGAAGTATTCCTTCATTCAAATTGAATTCAATGCTAGGCAAGCTAGATGGTTGTCCTTCCTTAGTGAGTTTGACATGGATATCAAACATATTAAGGGGAAGGAGAATAATATTGTAGATGCATTAAGAAGAAATTCCTGGCAAAGAGTAAGTAATGTTCGAAGTAGTGCCAACTTTGACCTGGAAGGACTGATACAAGAGGTGGTGAGGCAAGACCAAAGCTATGAAAAACTTCAGGCACAAATTTTGAAAAAGGAGATGAAAGGGTATACTAAAAATCAGAGGGGATTGGTTCGTTATAAGGACATATTATATATTCCTAATGTGGACTCCTTTAAAAGAGAAATTCTAGATGATTATCATAATAGACCCTATGCAGGACATCTAAGATACCATAAATTAATTTCTACTTTAAGAAAGAACCTGTTCTATCCTGGTATGATAAAGGATGTAGAAAATTACCTGGCTAGATGTATATAGTGTCAACAAGTGAAGGTAGGACATCAACATCTAGTTGGATTGTTGAATTCCCTACCCATTCCAGAATGGAAATGGGAAACTCTTTCCATGGATTTTATTACAGGTTTACCAAGGACTAAATACCAATGTGACTCTATCATGATAGTGGTGGATACTTTAACAAAAGCTTCTCACTTTATACCTATACAGTCTACGTTTGGTACAACTCAAGTAGCAAATGTATTTATGAAAGAGATTGTAAAATTACATGGAATTCCTAAGATGATCATATCAGACAGAGATGAAAAGTTTACCACAGATTTTTGGAGGAGTCTGTTTGGAGGCATGGGTAATAAATTAAATTTTAGTACTACTTATCATCCCCAAACTGATGGTCAAACTGAAAGAAAAAACCAGACTTTCGAGGACATGTTAAGGATGCATGTTATGGACATACCAACAAAGTGGGAGGACTTTCTACACTTAGCAGAATTTTCCTACAACAATAGCTACCAAGATTCAATTAATATGAGCCCCTTTGAAGCATTTTATGGCATAAACTTCCATACACCTCTCATTTGGAGTCAACCAGATGATAAGTTAATACTTGGACAAGATGCTTTGCAGTGAATGGAAAGGATTATAAGGAAAATTCAGAAAAATATCAAAACAACATAAGACATGAACAAAAGTTATGCAGACAAAAAGAGAATTCAAAGAGAATTCAGTGTTGGTGATCATGTTTACCTAAGGATTAAGCCTAAGAAAGAGTACTTTGCACACTAGAAGATGTGAAAAAATAGCTCCACGTTAATGTGGACCTTTTGAACTACTAGAAAGAGTTGGACTAGTTACATAAAAGTTGGCTTTACCTAGTCACATTAAGGTTCACGATGTATTTCATGTTTGATTATTAAAAAAGTATGTGCATGTTCCTACTCATGTTATTGATTTGAATGTGATACATGAGGAACTAGAATGGGAATTCCTTCCAGAGCCACTTCAAATCTTGGCACGGGAAGAAATTGAGCTCCGTAACAGAGCAATGGACAAGGTGAAAGTGTAGTGGAGGCACTTTTCACCCAAAGAGGCTATTTGGGATAGAGAGGGAGATATGATGGAAAAGTACCCATCACTGTTTGAACAATGATTTTTATTTTTTGTAATTATAACATCGAGGATGATGTTTGTTTTTAGAGGGGGAATATGTAATATCCCTAGTTTTCTATGCTTTTATTAGACATTTGAACAAGTCTAAAATGGTACAGCGGACCCTAATGGAAAATAATTGTATGGATTTATTTTGTTATTTCAAGTTAATAAAATCAAAATGAAAAATTATGTGCAAAGACTAGATTATGATTGGAGATCTAGAAACCAAATCCATGAGGAAGGAGAAGGTTGTAATGATTTTCCAGTCTTCCAAAACTCCTTGGAAGAAATAAATTAAATACTAAAATTAGATTGGAGATAAAAATCTAAAAAGTTACTCCAGTAAAGAGGAAATTACTAGGAAGAGGTGGAATAAAGCTACAAAGCAGAAAAGCTAGCTTTAAAAGTACCTTTGTGGAAGAAACAAAGTGAATGCCTACGGACACAGGAAGGAAGCATCATGTATTAACTAGACGCAGTTAAGGGAAACAGGTTCGGGAAAGCAAGCTTAAATAAGTTGATTCAGAATAGACAAAGAGGTTGTCTATCACTGAGGGAAAGGATCTCTGCTTAGGGGTGAGCTGTGGAGAAAGAGCTCTAAGGTTGGGAGGCACCTAGTCTACCCTAAGTGGTATGCACATTTAATTTTAATTGTTTTTGAATTTTATTTTAATGTTGTGATGAATTACTGGAAAAGGAAAAGTATTTGGATCTATATGAAATTATGGGTCTCGATCTGTGTCTATGTAGTGGAAATTATATGAGTTATAAATATATTCTGGTGGTATGTACATTGAACAAAGCTAATGATAGAGAAAATATTTTATTCTATATTATTGTATAGACATACTCTGTAGAGGAACAACTCTCAGAATGTCTAACCTAGTATTGGGTCTAGATCTGAGGTTAGGTACCTCACAGGAAAATTATGTATATTTAATTAGCTTATTTTAATGTTATGTCAGTGAACGACACACTCGATTTTGAAATAAACTTAAAAAGAATTAGATATACATGAACAATAGATAACATTACAATATAGTTCATAAATTTATGTACTATAATATATATGTAGAAATTTAAACATGAAAGAACAATACATGTAAGATGTTTTCTATAATTTCGAACACTAGAGAATGATTCATGCATGATTACTAAGTTGATACTATCTTAAATAAATTTTTGTACAGTATCCATAAATGAGCTCTATACTATAGCATGAGTTGAGAAAGATAAAGCATGCATTAGAACTTGCTAAATAGAAAATTTTACTTGTATATATATATACTGAACTATTTTTACATTTGAATGGAAAGGGAAGATAGGTATAACCAGGACACATCGCTAATATAGTAATGCAATTAAATATGTTACAGAGAATTTCAATTCCTTTCTGTAGAAATCATTAATCTCTGTATATTATAATAGTCACTAAAGTCAAATTATTAAGTACAGATAGTACACAGTTCAATTTAGAAGTGCAAATTGTCTAAATGTACAAATTAAGGAAACTGTGTTCCATATAAACATAAACTGAGGAATATCTGCATGCAGTCATGTGTTGAGATTACTGCAGAATCTTCAACTAGATTTGGGACCAACTTGGATAAAGAAAATAGGAGACCCTAGTTACGGGTTGAAGGGAGAACTAAAGCATCGTAGTCGCTTTCAGATAGAGGTACAAGAAATGACCCACACCAAATAGTTCACTGAACATTAGTGTCATTATATACAAATAATAAAATATTAGAATATGGAGAAGTTAAGAGATAAATATTACATTATCTAGGATAGTAACTGAGAGCTCTATCTATTAGAATAATAGACATGGGGTTAAATATAGAAATTACAAATCTTGTACAGTAAATTGAAAATTTAACTTAATAAAAAAACACGAATTTAAACCAATTTAAGAGAAAGTGATATTCTCTATTACTGTGAATAATCAGTGCGAATTGAACAATGAAAGGGGAATATCACAATTCCATCTAAATTGGAGATTGGAATGTAAGAATATATTAACCTCAATAATTATATGGAGGTTCGAATGCTGGATAAATTGCAAAGTGCTATAGGAAGTTAGGAAAACTAAGTTAGTTAAATTCCTACTTTTAGATCTCTCTGTTGAAGATAGAGATATCTAATGACGGGAATTAATATCACAACAATGGTCTATGATAACAATAATAAATAAATTTACTATGAGCATACGGGGAAGGTAACCAAGTCCCTTAACCCAAAACGTAGAGTACAGTGACAAAGAAATTGAAACATATAAGTTAACTGTTAATAAATCATATCATACCTTTTCTATTCCTCATATGTGGGTTCTGTCAGAGGAAGAAAGAGTGGGGTGAATTCCATTGAGAATACATCTGTGGTTGGAAACTCAACGCAATTAGAAATGTGATTGTTGAGGCATAAATCCAAAAACACATAAGGGTTATGAATGTAGCAAATGAAATTACAAATATTTCGAGATGGAAATTACTCTAAATTAATGCATATCTGAGAGATCTATGTAAAAACTCAACACTATACACGTCCTATAGGAAATTGCAAATGAAAAAGTTTTTCCAAGTGAAAATTAAGGAAAAATAGAAACGGAATCTTCAACTACAAAACAAGAATAAAAAACCCTCGAGGATAATGGAAGAGACGTAGAATTTCACTAGAGAGAATACACTTTCTATGAATTGACAATGACAGTTCAATATTTAAAGCAAACTTCGCATAAAATAGAATTAATAAATTTGAATTTGTGAAGCTCATGGGGAAATATGATAATAATATAGTAGAAGAAATGGAATAAACACTACCTGTACAGCTTTAAATTTTGAATAAAGAGTACCTTAATGCTTCACCATAATATATCGATGGCAACATGCTAGCCAAAAGTTGTTACAGATAGTTAGAAATAAAAATTGGCAACAAGGAACAAAAAACTATGACTTATAATCTCAGAATAATAATAATGAATTCAAGTTGTTACGCATCATTTTTTCTTACCAAGTTAAAAAAAAAATCTAGTCGCGGTGAGCAATCCTCGCTCTCCTTATACAATGTCTAGTTGTAAACCGTACGAATTCATGACCATGCTAGAAGGACCAAATGGAATGGAAGAGTCACAAATTCCTCCTTCGTCTTTCGAAGGGAATCACTTTGTAGGTTGCTGAATTCCACCTTCATCTTTTTAAGGGAATCACTATGTAGGTTTCTGCCAATGGGGCGGGGACCAAATGGGAATTGCTACAACCAAACATGAGGGTATTTATGAAAATTTTGAAAACTTAATTTAAGTTAAATCCACACTATCCACGTGTGGGTACATTGGACTTATCCCTAGGATTGATCCACTTAGGTCTGTACAAAAAAAGAGCCATGTCATCTGGTACGAGTTCATTAATAAAATAGGATCCCGAGAAATCCCAAAGCCTCTAGCTTGGCATAACCACTGACAACGTAGCTGTTTCAACCATAAATACAGCCAGCTATGATATCTCCATAATATCGAAGTTCGAAAACCATTTGGCAGTGGAGTTATTATATACAGGTAGAGAGTACAAGTACCATTAAGTGAAAAACCAAGTTGTGTATCACATAAGGTTAGGGTAGGTGTCAGGAGCTATGAAATCCTTTGGAGATTCAAATGGTTTTGATAGGGTAAAAGTTATATAATTCATATACATGATTTCAAGGTTGAAATATAGCTAGAACTTAATGAAACCTCATCAACGAGTGATAGCATGGCGCTTACCGTCAATAAGTTAGAGGAAGAGTAAAGAATTAAATAACGTGAGTAAATAAGGAGAATATAAATCTTATAAGTAAATAATAGATTAATTTTGTGGTGAGAAAGAATGCACTATAGAAATGTGTGCAAAGGAATTCACGAGGACCGATGGTATAGAAATATGACTACAATAACCATTACAGTGTATGAGTGAGGTGTAGAATTAATTTAATTAAAGGGATTTTATTAAATTAAAATACATACATATGAACTTTCATCTAATTCAATGAATGAGGTATTATGTATAATAATGCTAATAAGTCTTAATTAAAACTATTATAGGGTCCAGTTAAAAGGAAGAAAAAAAAAAAAAATTAGGTGCGTGTATGATCATGGCACTAACTATTTGTTTAGGCAAATAAAATTGTCATGACATTACAAGAAAAAAGAAAAGAAAAGAAAAAATTGTTGATTGTCAAGTTGGAGACATTACACCTTTGATGTATCCAATATTGTGAGGACCTTTCATAAGAATCCCTTTCCTTGTATTCAGAGGAGAACTTTTTCATTAATTGTTTCAATGAATTCACTGTCTTCGAGGACTAGGTCTATCCTTATTTTTTGATGCAAGGAATTTCAAACAAGTTATATATCTCCTTGCAAAGGCGAAGTCATTTTACCAAATTTTATTATAGAAAAAAAGACAAATTCTAGACAAGTGAATATGAAATATTGAGCTTCATCACTTTGATGGTGGTTGAACACTATGTATTAGTGCTCATTTTTTATGATCTTCTTTCAAATGAAAAATCCTTTCTTCAGTAAAGGAGATTTCTCCTTTCATGATGATAACATATTTAGATCCAACTTCTTTTTATTGATGGTGATTGATTCTTCTTCGAATGATATTCTTCAAATATAAGAAGGGAATCCTTGCTGCAGTGATAGGAATATTCCTTATAGAATTTAAAATACTTCAACTACATTGTAGTGAGTAAGTGTAGATAAGAATTTATTCTAGAGTCTTAAATTTCACCAAGATTTTTCAATATTCATTTTTAAAGTCCTCCAGGCTACCTTGTTGAAATGGAATTCTAGTTACCATGATTTTATTGATGATCCCAAGACTACCTCTTGAAGTAGACTTTCTTATTCAATGTATATCATTCTCTTCGCTTTGATGCCTTACATGAAACTTGGTCCTTGAGTGTATCTTTGATTAGATGTCATTCATTTGAATTTAGCACCATAGATTTAATACCAAGTTGAGAAATTGAGGGCATTGGCAGTAGGTGATTTATCTTCGTTGGTGACTATTTGTGAATGATTTTCCTTCTTCTTTAGATTACGATATTATTCTTATTATCTTGTTAGAGTTATTCTTCATCAAACAATAACCAATGCATGAACATAAATATGCAGGAGGGAAAAAAACTCTCACTCTTTTAGAGGAAAACCGGCACTAATAATTATTATAGAGATATCAATTCAAGAATACCAAGACCATGACCCCTGACCTAGGAGCCACCGTCATACGAACAAACAATCAACCCTCTTTTATTTTCCTCTGCCTATTTGATATTCCTTTCAATGACATCATCTCTCCAAGATATTGTATATGGCACCGGGACATGTTAATATAAGGTCATCAAATTATGACCACTGTAGTAGCATAAAAATACAGTAATACAGTGTCGAACTATGGCCTCTATATATACCACAAAATTTTGGTTCCTTGAACTTCTTTGAGACATCAAGCATCATGCTACCATAACACCGAGATAACTTCATTGTAGCACCAAGTACCAACTCATCATCATAGGTATACACACCATTATAACATTGAGAATTATACTTAATATTACCGAGAATATTCATATCACTAAGTGTTATCACAAAGAAAAAGAGAGGCATTGTTCTGTTTTCTGAGACCTTGTACTCTTGTAGTAGGGAACTTCTGGTCATCCGAACTATTATTTCCTTCCAAAAAACTGAGATATAATTCGAACTGTAATGTAATTTTCTGTTGATCCTAGCTAAGTATATATAGTGGTTAGTCTCCTAAGCAAGCCGACATCTGCAATGTGAACTGATGTGTCTCCATTATGAGATGACATGAGTTTCTTTGTCTTTCTTCGAATTAGACATAGAAAGAGGAGGATTGTGCTTTTCAATGGAGGAATATTTAGACATTTTAATAGACTAATATACATTGACCTAGGCTCAAGAAGAGCTCTTCATACATGACATTAATTCTTTGAATTTAAATAAAAAATCCTAAGGCTCTCAATGAGATCCATCTAAAACTAAAATCACTTTCTCATGAAACCCATGAAGCAAGGCTCACAATAATAATTTAGTAATTTTATTACATCATTTACAAACGTCACAATTACATGTCATTATGACATTCGAACCTAGTTACACTTTTCAAAAACTTTAACACATAAATAAATGCACATTTTTAATAATTACTTTGTGCATACATTAGAATATACTTACTTTTAAATAAATGCACATTGTTCACCTAGTTATATTAGATCGAAAATTAATATATACATTGGAATCAATGCATCAACTGAAATCAATCAAATAATATCATAAATCAACATCTAAATTGAAATCAATGCATCTATTTCGGTAAGAAAAGAAAAATATGAATTTCAAAATAGTGTAAACTCAAGTTATGACCTTACATATCCCTTTACCCCTTTCATTTAGTGAAATCATAATAAGTTTTTTCTTTTTTTTTCTTTTTTTTTCTTTTTTTTTCTTTTTTTTTCTAAGAGATTTATAAATGTTAATTATTTTACCTTTTGTGAAAGTCTTACTTATATTGTTTCTATGATTAATAATGTCCAATATTATATAATATTATATAGTATATGTTAACTATTATATAATATTTTATTTTTAGACATTATAATATTATGTTTAACACTATAATATTCTATTATAATGTTATAGAATTAGATCACTAGAACATAATCATTTTATTTTTTAAGACTAGCCACATTCTCTTCGTCATGTTTCTCTTAAAATTAATAGTATTTAGTGAGTAATTCCTCCCTCACACACAAAAAAAAAATACATCACTTTCCAACACTAAAACTATGATCATAAATACAAGAACATTGGTCATTCTTTGATGAATTTTTGTTGAGATTCAACAAGATGATGATCCTAGTGATAGATTAAGGACCTACACTATGCGAGGCCCACAGGCTATTTTTAGGTGTATGTCTATTTTTAGAATGGATAAGCGAATTATATTTATAGTGGAAGTCTATTTATAGATGTTGAGAAAATTATGTTTATATATGATGTTCTATTTTTAGATTTATGTGTGAAGTCTATCTATATATCGCATGTCTATTTATAGATGCATGTCGACTATTATTATCCCTTAATAATAGTTGGACAATAAATATTAATCTATTCTCATGGGGCACTTGAAATCAGTTAACTGAAGTGGAAAACTAGTTAGTTGAAGGAATTTCGAGTTCTAAGGTTGGTTGGTGGGACATGCAAGTGGAATTAGTTATAACTGAGTGATTGAAAATTATAATAAAGTAGGATGCATAGTTATGTGAGTTGTAAAGTAGTTTAACTCAGTTAAGTGAATTAAACTTAGTTGTGCTAGTTGTAATTGAAGACACACTAGTGAGAGATCATTGAATTAAATATTAAATTAATTCACATGGAGTGATCTCACATACAACTGAAGATTTACTACTATTAACTACATGCATTTCAGATATAGTGAAGACCTAGTTGAGAGATAGGTGAAAGGGACAGCTGAATATCAGTTGTACTATATTGGATTTCACTCTTTCAAGACAAAAACACAAAGGATATGCTCATGAGGATTACGCAGTCAAGGAGGGCATGATTTCATCGAATTGGTCTTTATAATTAAGTTGTATTGTGCAGTGGATGCAGGCTGTTGTGAGGCAAAAAATTAGCTAAGGCATTTGCCAAATTTCTGCATGACAGTGTGAGACAATTGTATATTGTACTGAGATTTCTTCGAGTAGATTTTTTTATGATATTGTTTCATGATCCATGATATATACATAATATATGATAGTGGGGTTTTTAGCTTTAGGCTTTCTTGGTAAAGATATGTGTTATGTGTGAATGATCTTTCTTCATGTGTTTGCAATTGGCGATCGTGTTTTAAATTTCCACAAGAATCTTTGTAGTAGCAATTCCGTATTTAATAGTGGCATATAATTGTTAGATCAGGAGAATCCAGGCAATACACATTTGTATTAAAATTTATACATGGTATCGGAGCACAAAAGATTGCAATTTTGAAGCAGGAGTTGCGTTTGTTGGTGTAAACAATTCAAATTTGCTACAATATTTCTTGGTGTGACAGTTGAGTAAACATCAAAATGGCTTTCAATGGCTTACAGATAGAGTATGCACTCAAGGGTAGCTTGATCTACATCACCTAGAAGGACAGGATGGAGGTGGTGCTTGAAGATAATGTCTTGAAGGAATTAAACGACAATGATGTTCCTAAGCCCACTTCGACAGATTTTGCATTACTTGAAACATGGCAAAAGAAAGTAGCTAAGATGAGAAGGATTTTGTTGGAAGGTGTAGGAGACCATATTGTCTCAAGGCTTCATGGGAAAGCTACTCCATATGCTATGTGGAAGGCTTTGACGAATCTTTTCCAAAGTATAAGCGACCATAGGAAATTGGCGTTGAAGGATAAACTCATAAAGATCAAGATGGAAAAGGGTGACAATATTCCAAAGTATCTCATGAAGTTTGTCTAATGTTAGGATGAACTAGGGAGTATGGGAATCGTTATTGCCGATGATGATTTGGTGAGCTTGGCTCTCTTGGGACTTCCTAAGAGTTGGAACATTTATCAAGACTCTGTAAACGGATGGAAAAAACTATCGGATTGGAAACGACTGTGGTCGGATCTAGTGCAGGAGGAGTTTAGGCAGAACACCAGAAATGGATCTTCATCAAAGCATGTTTATGAAGAGGATTTTTCTTTGACTTCCAAAGCAAGGAAAGGGAAGGGTAAGAAATTCCACTCAAAATATGAGCCTAAAGGCATGAAGCTGGATTTTTCCAAGGTGAAGTGTTTCCACTATGATGAACATGGGCATCTCACCACTAACTGCCGACAGAAGAAGAAGAACAGGAAGGTTGTTGGAGTTGTAGCTCGAGAGGCCCTTGCCTCGTAATTTTAATTTGATTTCTATTTGATCGCATGATTGGTATCAAGTGCAATGGGATCGGTGTGGTATCTTGATAGTGGTGCTTCCTTCCACATGACGGGAGATAAGGAGCTTTTCAGTGACTTGCAGGAGAAAGATCTCTAGATGCATATAGATATGGGTGACGATGGATGATACAGTGAGAAAACAATTGGTACCATTACCTTTGAGAGGGATTCTGGTAAACCATTTCAACTGAAATATGCTATGCATGTTCCAGGTCTTAAGAAAAACTTGGTCTCAGTCGTGATGTGGGAGGACAAAGGCTATGAAGTTGTTTTGAGCCAGGGAAAATATTTCCTGCGACATAAAAGAATGGGTCAAGCTAAGAGGATAGGGATTCAAGTCAAGAATATCTACAAGCTAGAGGTAGAAGGTTGTGCTGCCATGATGGGCAAGGCGGAAAAACTGGTGAGTTGGGATGAGGGCGAATTATGGCATAGGCGATTGGGTCATCTTCATCATGGAGCCTTGAAAGTCATGCAACAAAGATGTATTGGAATTACAATGGGAAAGCATGCTCAGTTAGATTAGTGCAAGGGTTTCACCATGGGGAATTATGTAAACTCCACCTTTCATGAAAAGGAGAACTGTGCTTCGGTGATTCCAGAGAGAGTTCACACAAACGTGTGTGGACCATTCTCAGTTGCTTCAATATAAAAACACATGCATTATGTTATTTTTGTTGATTAATTTTATCGTAAATCCTATATCTTCTTCATGCAGAAGAAGGATCAAACATTCTCAAAGTTATGTGAGTTTAAGGCATTGGTTGAGAAAGAGTTGGGGAAGAAATTGAAGTCTCTGCGGAGCGATAATGGTGGAGAATACATCTAGAATGAATTCAAAGACTTATTTAGCAAATAAGGAATTCAAAGAGAGCTCGTACCACCTCATAACCCATAGAAAAATTGGGTCGTGGAGAGGAAGAACAAAATGATTATGGGTGCAGCACGACAAATGTTACATGATAAGGGCGTACCAATTCATTTGTGGGTGAATGCATGAACCACTATGGTTTATGTGAAAAACCATTGTCCTCATATAGTACTTGGCATGAGTACACCTGAAGAAGCTTTCACTGGAAATAAACTAGATGTTTCTCACTTTAAGATTTTTGGCTCATTTGTTTATGTACATGTGACCAAGAACATCAGGAAGAAGCTTGAGCCAACTACTGAAGTTGGGATATTTTTTGGATACACAGAAACACCCCATAATTATAATGTGTATTTACCTAACAGTAAGATGATTTTTATGCGATGGGATATCAAATTTGATGAGGGGAAAGCCATGCGGTTGTCGCTTGAGAGGGAGCTAGACTTGCATGCAGAGGAGGAACTGTTGGTTCTTAAAGATGAGTCTCTAGATGTGGATCAGCCACCGGAGGAGGTTCATGGATTGGAGGAGTCCACTCACATAGAGCCAAAAATTAGACCTGGTAGAAGGTGTACCACAGAAGCTGAGAGGCTAGAACTTGATGCGACACAGAATGTAGGAGTCCCTACTTCACCGTGCAGACAAAGATAGTATCCTAACCAATTCACTAGATACATGGCTCTCATGAGAAAATTTATTGTGACTGAGCCATCTTCCTTTTAGCATATAGTGCAGGAGCCCACTTGGGTAGATGCAATGGTGGAGGAGTATGACTCGATTGTTAAAAACAGTGGTTGGGAAATTTTTCCAAGGCATATTGATAAATCAGTGATAGGTTCAAGATGGATATACAAGGTAAAGCAAGATGTTGATGGGAGTGTTGAGAAATAAAAGGCAATATTTCTGGCCCTGGGTTTCTCACAAATCGAGGGGATTGATTATGAAGAAACCTTTGCACATGTGGCACAAAATTCTTCCATAACGACCATCCTTACTCTCTCAACACAGATGGGTTGGCACATTCATCAGATGTATGTGAAGACTGTGTTTCTCAGTGGGATCATTGAGAAAGAAGTGTGCGTTGAAAAGCCTAAAGGATTTGAGATCTTCAACAGCGATTCGCATGTGTGAAAACTGAACATAGCGTTGTATGGGTTGAAGCAAGAACCCCATGCTTGGTACACTCGGATTGAAAAATATTTCACTCGACTTGGCTTCACCAAGAGTGAGGCGGATGAAAACCTATACCAAATTGTGGTGGAGTGAAAGATTTTAATAATTGTTATTTATTTTGATGATTTAATACTGACTGGTGATGAGCAGTTGATACGCTCATGCAAGGAGGACCTTTCAAAGGAGTTGAAGATGAAGGATATGGGCCTCCTTAATTATTTTCTTGGATTGGAAATATGGCAGCAAGATGGTGAACATTTTTTGTCTCAAGGCAAGTATGGATGGCAGATACTGGGTAATTTTAACATGGAGGGTTGTAAGCACATGGATACTCCTCTTCCAAGAAACTGGAGGAAAGAGGATGCTATATCTGGAGAGGTAGTGGATGCTACTGTCTATCGATAGTTAGTGGGTTCGCTAATGTATTTAGTGAATACAAGACCAGACATATGTTATGCGGTGAACCAACTTAATCAAGCAATGGTTAAGTCTACCAATATCTTTTGGAAGGTGGAAAAGAATGTCATGATATACCTTAGGGTCACATCTGATTATGTCTTGTGGTATAGATAGATGGATGAGATGAATTTGCATGGATTCATGGATGCAGATTGGCCGGGCAATCCAACAAACAGAAATAGCACATCCAAAGGGGTCTTTAGTATCATATCTACAATTGTTTCTTGATAGAGAAGGAAATAGAGATATTTGGCACCCAGTTCAGTAGAAGAAGAATACATGGCAGCAAGTCAAGCTACATGTGAGGCTATTTTGATGAGAAAGATCCTGATTGGTTTGCTTGGTTCTCATTTACATCCTACAGTGATTCATTGTGATAATCAGAGTTGCATTAAAATTTTGATTAATCCTATATTTCATGATATATGTAAGAATATAGATATCTGGTATCATCATATTAGAGATTGTGTGCCATGGAAGATCATGTTGCTTCAATACATTCTTATGGAGGATCAGGATGTAAGTATTTTGACAAAGGCGCTCACCAAGAGAAAATTCAAATACCATAGAGATAGGATCAGGGTGAAAGGTAATCCCTTTCTTGTGGAGAGGGAGTGTTGTGATTCAACAAGATGATGATCCCATTGAAAATTAAACACCTACACTAGGTGGGGCCCACATGCTATTTTTAGGTGTATATCTATTTTTATAATGGATGAGAAAATTCTATTTATAGTGGAAGTCTATTGCTAGATGTTGAGAAAATTATATTTATAGATGATGTTCTATTTTTAGATTTATGTGTGAAGTCTATTTATATATCACATGTCTATTTATAGATTCATGTCGACTATTATTATCCCTTAATAATAGTTGGACAATAAATATTAATCTATTCTCATGGACCACTTGAAATCAGTTAACTGAAGTTGCAAATGCGTTAGCTGAATGGATTTTGAGTTTTAAGGTTGGTTGGTGGGACATGCAAGTGGACTTAGTTGTAACTAAGCGATTCGAATTTGTAACAGAGTTGGATGTGTAGTTATGTGAGTTGTAAAGTAGTTTAACTCAGTTAAGTGAGTTAAACTCAGTTGTGCTAGCTGTAATTGAAGATAAAGAAGTGAGAGACCAGTGAATTAAATATGAAATTAATTCACATGGAGTGATCTCACAAACAACTGAAGATTTGCTACTATTAACTACATGCATTTCAAATCCACTGGAGACCAAGTTGAGAGATAGCTGAAAGGGACAATTGACTATCAATTATACTTTGTTGCATTGCACCCTTGCAAGCCAAACACACATTGGATATGCTCATGAAGATTGCGAATTCAAGGAGGGTGTGATTGCATCAAATTGGTTTTTGTAATCAACTTGGATTGCGCACTGGAGGCAGGATGTTGTGAGGCAAAAAATTGGCTAAGGAATTTGCGAAATTTATGCATGACAGTGTGAGACGATTGTATATTGTACTAAGAGCCCTTGGAGTAGAGTTTTGTGTGATATTGTTTCATGGTACATGATATATACATAATATATGATAGTGGGGTTTTTAGCTTTGAGCTTTCCCGGTAAACATCTATGTTATGTGTGAATGATCTTCTTCATGTGTTTGCAACTAGCGATCGTGTTTTAAATTTCCACAAGAATTTTTGTAGAAGTGATTCTATATTTAACAATGGCATATAATTATTAGATCGGGAGAATCCAGGAAATACATAATTGTATTAAAATTTCTACAAGTTTCTCAACCTAGCCTGCTAAAAGGAAGAATCGATGGCCATATCTTCATAAACAATTCATATTTCTTCTCTTTCTATGGAAATATAGACACAACCACAAACACTTATGCAAAACTATTCACTTTGAACATCATTCTAAGAATTACAAAATCTCCGAGATTAATATATGTGGATACTCTAAAGTTGTTATAAACTAGATAAATGGCACACCCCAATTAAGGGACTACACATTACTGCTTGTATATGAAATAATTGTTACAAATCGTATGCACTTCATTCATAACATATTTCATGAAATTTACAAGGACATGAATCATTGTGCTTATCCCCTCTATAAGAGTGGAATAAAAATGGACGAGGGAAGTGCAAATCTCGATAAATAAAAGGTTGGGCATATCATAGAACATCTTGTAACCCTATAAAAATTATTACACTAAGATATGTCAAAAATATTAGCTTTCTTTTTTATATAATAACTTAGTTGTGAAAATTTTGTCTTCTCATTCCAAACACAAGATATATGTGAACAACTTAGAATATATATATATATATATATATATATATATATATATATATATATAATATGCACACCCACAAACTATTTTAGGATTCTACCATTTGTTTACATTTTGTAATTATTTACTTATCTCCATTGAATCATATCGCAATGTATATAAAACGAATAAATTATAAACAAATGTCATGTTTTGAAATAAGATCCACTTTTGTATAAAAATGAACTAACTCATGCTATTTTGGCATTCCTTTTGGACTACACTATCTTGGAATTCTATATGTAGATATTGATGTAAATTATTTTATATATATAACATTACTATTTTTTTCGTAGAAAAGGAAAAAATGATAATATCGTATTATAATATTAATATAAAAGATATTGATATTCAACTCAATGTTATATTAAAATTATTTATATTATTCACATACCTATACCTACATCCATGTGTTAGCCATGTGTCAAATTCCAATAAGGGAAAATTGACTAAACATTTCCAAATGAATCCTCGGCTTGACCTCCATTTTATCACTTTGAAACGTATTCCCAATAAGTGAAATAGTCAGCTTATATTAAATTTATTATCGTGATATCTTAAATAATTATAATGTGATAATAGCTATAAAATAATCATGTAATTATTAATATATGTTAAGAAGTAATAATCATTATTTATTTGTACATTAATTATATAAATTAGTACATAATCTATATATATATAGTTTTATTCTATATATATATATAATTAATTTTTATTATTAACATAATAATATGTTAAGTGAATCAATCATTAAATTTTTAGTTTTATTGATTTTTTTTTCTTACAAATCCATAAATAAGAGTGAATGAAAATTTATAGCATGTATGTTTAAATACATATTAATTTTATTTGTTTTCATGTAAAGACTTGCTTAAATTATGGTGGCTAGTAATTCTAGGAAAATATATTTATCTATATGAGTATATATTTATTTATTTATATTAATTCATGTGATGTAAATAAATATCATAAGGAATTCTAAACCTAATATTGAAATATGTGATTTTTGAAATATTTTTTTATTGATTTGACATTTAAATGCTTACACCCATTTAGGAACATTATGAAATCTCCCCCATATTGAACTGTAGTGCACCTCTTGGAACAAGAAATGGAATAATAATTTAAACAATTTATGAATCTAGTTGAGGTTAATCTTAACCATAGATCTAGCAATCAGAAGAACGATTGAATATGCTAAAATGTAAACCTCTTTGAAAATGAAAAACTTGTAAAACAATTACACATCATGTTCATCCTTCTTAATGCTTCATAGATTTTTGGTTAACATTGATCTCTCTCTCTCTCTCTCTCCATGTAGAAAATTAATTGTAGAACCAATACTACTCATGTAATGTTCTAAAACTTAATACTCAAATCTAATCTACTCATTTCTGGAAAGAAATTCATGATTTAGAAGTTATATGAAAAGCATGTGACACAATTTAACACACATACACAATGATATATCTAGGGGAAAGCAACTGCTCCGAACCCCTTCCTATATATATCTAATTAGTTAGAAAATAGAGAATAAATACATTTCTTGCTTAACCTTGACAAACCTCTGCACAAGTATAATCTATCTCACCGCCTCATAATTGAATCTGGCCAACACTTAGCCAATTTTCCTACTTACCAATCTCCTATTTCCTTGTGATGTTTCTCAAAAAATTAGCCTCCTATTAACTAGGAAAATCCCCATCCTGAACTGCGCAATCTCTATAGGCCCTTCTCTCACTCCATGCAACACTTTTATAACTTGGATAATTATGCCACTGATAACGCACTGTACTTGAACTCCAATCTCAAGTGGGTAACTAAAATTTCATAAATGCATAAGTTTTTATTAGTTAATTGATTATTTCACTAGTTGAACATTAAAGTTGCACCCCACTGCTAGACCTATCACTAGTTCCTCCAATAGTTAGAACTATTTTAACTCACCTTCACTCAATTTAATTGAAGTAAATTGTTACAAACTGAAATTAAACTCAACATAGGCCCCAAAAATTTATGAATCACTATACAAAACTCAATTTGATCCTATAAACTAAATTAACTAAGCTAACTGAGTGATAACAACTCAGTTAACTCATTCAAGCTCTCTTGTGATATTGAATTATATTTTCTCCTAATTTAATTCAATGGAAAATTAAATCACAATTTTACTGTTTCTATTTTTTACCACTCCCTCTTAGTAAGAAATGGATTATTAGATACCCCAATCATTCCTCTATGGAACTCAAATTTTCCTCTTGACAAAGCCCTTGTCAAAATATATGCCTCTTGTTCCTTCGTTGGAATGTATACCAAAAAAATAATGTACCTTTGCACATAGTCTCATGGATGGTGATATCGAATTTCGATATGCTTGGACTGATCATGAAAAAATGGATTCTCAGAGAGTTTGATACAACTCTGATTGTCATAGTAAATCACAGTGGGATGCATAATCTCACAAAATAACCCAACAAGAATATTTCTTGTCCACATAGCTTCACAAGTTTCTTTACTAGAAGACGTGTACTCTGCTTATGTTGAACTGAGTGCAACTAATTTATTCTTCTTGTTGTACCAAGAAACTGTTGCTCACCCAATATTGAAGACTCCTCATGAAGTTCTCTTCTGATTTGATGGACTTCCCACCCAATCTACATTTGTGAAGCCTTGAAGCTTCACTCATTTTTTCTATCTGTACCAAAGGCCATACTGAGTAGTGTATATTACGTATCTGAAAACATATTTGGTCACTTTCCAATACATTTTAGTTGGCTTAACCATATCCTTGCTAAGTTGGTTAACTAGATAACACGTGTCTAGTCGTGTTTTCACCAAGTACATAAGTGGACCTACAAGATACCTGTAAGTAGGGGCCTCAACCTCCTCACCTACATTGGAATCCTATTTCCTCCAATTTCTTGCTAGAGGATTGTCCATGGGTTCACTACTCTCCATGAAAAACTTCTTCAGTATCTTGTTGGCATACTTTCCCTAAGAGACAAACATTTCCCCATCTCCTTGCCATACTTCCAAGCTGAGGAAAAAATTCAGTAGTTCCATGTCCTTCATCTCGAATTCTGTTGGAACATCCTCTTCAAAATATTTTATCAACTTCTCATCACGAGTTAAAATCAGATCATCCAAGTATAATACTATAATAAAACATTTACCTTCAACAACAATATGGTAAAGGTTTGCATCTGCTTCACTTTTGGTGAAGCCCAACCTCGTGAAATAGCTATCAATCCTAGTGTACTGAGAAAAAGGTGCTTTTTTCAACATATACAATGCTCGCTTGAGTTGACACACATGTGACTCTCTCTTGAAGGTATCACATCGTTACAGTTGTTCAATGTACATCTCCTCCTTAATCAGTCCATTGAAGAATGGTGTCCATCCATTTGACGGATTTTCCATCCCATCTGTGCTACAAGTATTAGAATTGATATGATAGAATAGTACCTTACCATTGGATCAAAGGTCTCCTCGTAATCAATTACCTCCACTTGAGATAACCCCTTGCCAAAAATCTAACCTTATGTTTCTCGATGCTCCCATCTGCTGCATGCTTCACCCTATAGTTCCACCTTGAACATACCACTCACTTATTGTCTGCTCTTGGGACCCCTTCCCAAAAAATATTTTTGAATATGGAATCATATTCATCTACCATGGAATCAACCACAACTTGATGTTGCACTACTTCCTTGAATGAGGATGGTTATGTCTCAACTACCTCACTCATGAGGGCCATGTACCCAGTGTATCGATCATGTGACCTCCTCTACCTAGATTCCGATGTGGGTGCTCTTGTGTTATCTCTAGCATCATTCAATAACTTATCAACTTCCATGGTGTGCTTCCTTACTTCTCAATATGTCTCTGCATGAGTGGGTAGCTCCACTATCTTCTCCTTGGCTTGTGGCTTCTCCATAACATCTTAAGGTTCTTCCTTTATATTCAAAAGCTTCTCATCCACATGAAACTGAAGTTCCCTCTCAAGGGAACACTTTAGTGCCTTCTCTTCATCGAACTTCACATATTTACGAACAATTTCCATCCTGTGAGATGACAGGTACACTCAATATTTATGAGGTGTATCAGTGTACCCCAATAATATTCCCAACGATAGTGTTGGTTCTACATTTTTCCTTGCATGCTTGGAAACATGATAGTAAGTTGATGAACCAAAGATACTAAAGTGAGACAAATTCAGTTTATTCCCTAAAAAATATTCCTCTGGTGTACTCATCCTCAAAATTCGAAGAGAACTGCTTTCCTGCACATATACCATTGTGTTTCATACTTCAACTCATAAGTTAAATGGTACACTTTGGTCATACAACATGGCATGTGAAGCTCCCACAATACTTTTGTTCTTCCTCTTAGCCACCCCATTCTCCTGTGGGTTATGGGGTTATTAAATCCTATCAAATTTCTTCCTTTGCATGGATATTCGTAAACTCATTTGACACATATTCTCCACCGTTATCACTCTTGAGAGCCTTCACTTTCCTACGAGTTTCTTTTTCAACAAGTGATTTATACTCAACAAATTTCGAAAATTTATATCCTTTATTTTTCATGAATAAAATCAAACACTTAAATGATAAATGATGTAGAAATATAACACAATAATTTGGCTTCGTCATGGAGGTTGTAAACAAAGGTCCAGACACATCTGAGTGAATTATTTCAAGTATTTCTTGCGCTCTAATGTCTTATCATGAAATATGGCTACGATGTAGTTCATCAATGTAAACCCTTTGCATGTATCTCACAACTCTAGTGCACCCTTGGGAAGTCTTGTATAAATCTGTTGCATGATATTCAATGTTCTGCAGTGAAAATCACCCAAGTATCCTATGCCATAATTCACCGATTTCTCAGCTCTGCACCTTGTCTGCTTTCGTGCTCAATGTTGCACATTTTTATACGTCCAATATGTAAAGGTTCTTAACTGAAGCCTCGATCTACTTCACATGTCCCATGGTTATCTATCTAAAGAAATACTTCTCTTTTCTAAATATCACATCGTAGCCACAGTATTCCAACATAGAAGCTAAAACTAAATTCTTCTTCAGACCTGAAATATACATGACATCTTTTAATTTCATAGGGGAGTCAAAATATCTATGAAAATTAATTGCACCGATAGAATTTATGCTATAACTTCCATCGTCTCCCAAATAGATGTACATCTAGAGATCTTTCTCCTCCACGTCATTGAAAAAATCATTTTTGCCCGTCATATGGACTGAGGCTACACTATCTAGATACCACACACTACCCATCATCGATGTTACCATACATACAATGAGGGTGAAATCCAACTCGAATTTTGAAGCTATATCTTCAAATTCCGCTCCTTTTGAGGGCTTCTTGTTGGCCTTCTTATGTGGAAATTTGTAGCATGTTGTCCCACATCATGATAGTGAAAGCACTTGATTTTTGACAAGTATTCCTTCTTTCCTGCTTGACCAAATTCTACTTTGGAATGGAATTTCTTCCCTTTCCCTTTCTTTTCCTTTATATATCAAAGGTATATTTCTCCTCATCCTAAACCTTGGATGAAGTATTGTCTCTATTTCTTTTCCTTATTTCTTATTTTACTATATTGAACCATAACCACTTATAGCTTGGTATTCTATCTCTACCATTCATGTAACCTTGATAACTCTTCTAGCTCTTCGGAGGATCCAACATAAATAGAGCTACAAAATATTCTTCAGGGACAGTCACACAGACCCCACCAAGTTCATCATGACAATGTATAAACTTTCTCAGATATTATTGAATTGATTCATTGTTTGGCATCTTGATGCTCTGCAACTTGTCCTTGAGTGCAATTTTCCTTTGGTCACTATTTTTCTCAAACAAATTTATCAATTTCTCCACATTGTGAACACAAATTATTTCCCATGGAGATTCAAGGAAATATGATCTTGACCTCCCTCCAATATGATTCTCCTCGGATTTGCCATCTCCTTCCTCCACTGAGCGAGATCATGGAAATTAGATTCTGGGGTTTTTATTACATCTATCTTGATGTAATATAGCATCCCATTTTCATCTAATATTTCCTCCATGCAGATATTACACGTCACAAAATTTTTGGTCCCTTCCGAACCATACTCGAGCATGAATCTGGTGGAAGTCATATTCTCAATGTTGGAGAAAACTTGTAACATTGGTCTTCAAATTCGAACCTCCTGGAAAGAGAACTTCAAATTCTATTCTGTACTTTCAATCTAGCGCTGATGACATGTAGAAATTAATTGTGTATTCAATATTTCTCTTGGAATGTTCTAAAACGTAAGACTCAAATCTACTCTACTCATATGAGGAAATGAATTCACAGTTGAGAAGATATATAAAAATCACATGACAAGGTTTAACACATAAACACAAGGATATATCTAGGGGAAAGAAACTACTCAAAAACCCTTCATATATGTATTGCATTAGTCAGAAAATATAGAAGAAATACTATTTTTTCTCAAGCCTAAGCAACCTCTGCACAAGTATAATCTATGTCACCTCCTCACAAGCTGATTCTGACCAACACCTCGCAAAATTTCCTACCTTCCAAGATCCTACTTCCTTGTTCTATTGCTTAAGGAATTATTCCCTTATTAATTAAGGAAATCCCCATCCTAAACCGCACAATCCATATAGGCCCTTCTCTGACTACATGCACCACTTGTACAACTTAGATAGTTATAAAAATGATAGTACACTTCCCTTTAACTCTAATATCATCTACGTAACTCGCATTTCATGCATGCATGAGTTAATTATTGGTTGATTTAACTGACTCCTAGACCTCTCACTAGTTCCTCCAACAGTTAGAAATAATTTAACTAACCTTAACTCAGTTTAACTGAATTAAATTGTTATAACCAAAATTAAACTCAACCTAGGCTCCTAAAAATTAGGAATCACAGAAAAAACTCAATTTAAATACACGAATCGAATAAACTAAGCTAATTGAGTGATAACAACATAGTTAACTCATTTAGGTTGTCTTGTGATGTGGAATTTTTCTTTTCTCCTAATTTAACTCAAATGGAAATTCCATTTATCCCATGTGTAGTTCCCTTGATATAATTATTTCTTTATTAGAATTTATGATTTTAAATTTCTTCCAAAAATTAAAATCATAATAATATCTCTCGGACTAAGAGTAGGTTGGATATTTTTAATGAAATATGTAAGTATTAATATATTGTTATGAATGAACTATTGTCCTTTCACTTAGTTTTTATTTGAAATTATAAGAGGAGCCAACACATGAGTAGTCATGCTACCTTACTATCGGGAAATCAATTTAGAATTAGTTGGAGTCCAAAATGGGATAGTTTTTGAAGTGAAAATTGACACAACCTAAGCCTCCATCTTCAAAATATTCCTAACCATGGGAAATGACATGATGGGAGAAAAATGTGATGTGGGATTGAATGAAGAGAGAGATTCCAGGAGAGAGGAAATTTGGGAAAATAGTTTTGGAAAATATAACTAGTTTTCGTCTTCATATTTGTCACTGTACTCAAATCATTATGTATATTTTATGTTACAAGAAAAAAAAATAGCGCTTTAAACATGGGTTTCATGCTCAGTTTTGATGGTTTTCTAGGTAAAGCATGTTACTGATCCTTCTAGGTTTTTTCATGTCAAAAGGAAAATTTTTGTGAGTCAAATAATTTGGATAAGATCTCATTGGGAAAGTTGTAACATGTTCAGGATATTATTTTTCAGTCTAGAAAGTCCTAGAAACCTCGAAGCACAAGTTGGACTATAAGAGGTTATTCCACCTCATAGAAAGGCTATAAATACACACAACATCAACCTCTTTTTTTCACCAATTTGATCTCTCAAGAAGAAGTTTGATATGAAGCTCGGAAGATAAAGAAAGAGATAAGAAGTTTAGAAGAACTGTTTTTGGGACTTATTATCTTACACTTTCAAAGGTTAGGGTTTATGCAGCTTCAAAGAAGGACAAGAATTGTCAGTTCAAAATTCATGAGGACGAATTATATATCCAAGTTGCACGAGAGTCGAATTCTTTGATTTGAACTAGTTTGACTTTGAAGACATTGGCTTGGTTGAAGGATGACTTCTTGAAGAATTGACACATACTGGAATTAGTGTTTCTGCAGGTACTACAAGGCCAAAGATTGTAGGCCGAAGTTGTGGGGGTGAAGCTAGCACCGGAAGTTGAAGCTCTAAGTTGGTTGAAGAAAAAGTGACCTTTGTTGACTTGGTTGATCTATAGCTTCATTGGAAGGTTCCTTGGAGCGCTCAGTTGATGCTCGAAGGGGACTTGGTTAAGGTTTTGGGTCTTGATTTTCTCATTTGAATGAAATTGTGTAAGACAAGATATTATTGGTGGGTTTTACACTCTAGGGGTTTTGTTGTGGTTTGGAGCCTATCTCTTATGTCCATTGTCTTTATTTTTTTCACTTGATAATTGTTTGATTAAAAGACATACTAAAGAAACAAAAGTTAAATAAAGTTCACAAGCAATTATTGAGATCAACAATACAATTAAATTAATATCTCTCCTACTACATTCTCCTACAAATAGACGTTCATATATTAAACTACTGGGAGAAAAAGTATCAACTAATAATTAAGATTTCTAATATAAGGAAATCCTGAAACTTAAAGGGAATTGTTGTTATAATATCTCATTTGGCTGAGAGAAGCAGCGTTGTTCCTGCTATATTTTCACCTATTCAAGATAACTAAAGACTGCTTGGTTATAAATCTTTTAAGGATTGTTATTTTCCCAAATATATTATGGTTGTATGAATAAGAATAAGAGTATGTACTTGAGCATATGTTATGTAATTTATTATATAAGTTCTTGTGAAATAAGTAGCTATTTTTCTTCTAAAATGAGAAATTAATCTCGGGTGCTCAGTTAAATAAGGAATGCGTAAGATTAGCATAACAGTAGAACATGCAACTTTTATGCTAACCATTAATCAATTCTTACTTAATATGTAAAAACCCTCTTAAGAAGTAGATACAAAAACTCTTAGCTCAAGAGTCTGCGCCAAGAATTTTCTAAGAAGTATTTCCCGTTTAACATGGTGGATGGCTAGTATGGAAGGTTTACGGTTAAGTCAAACCAAGTAAGGATAATAAAAGTTGAGCATAAAGGCTTAGTGGAATCTCTTCATGAGAAAGACAAGAATCAGAGACCCGTTGTACATATGTAAGGACAGAAACAAATATAAATGATTTATACCAAAGTACAATTACATATACCTTAGACATGGATGAGCCTAAAAATACACATGGACGAACCTAAAAAGTTGTATTAAAGTAGAGAAATATCTAATCATAAAATTTTATTTTCTTTATTATAAGAAAAATACCCAAATATGAAGGGACAGAAACAAAAATAAATTATTCATAACAGAGTACAACTACATATACTTTACACAGAGATGATACAGAAGTTGAGCATAATTTATTTTTTCCTTTCTTATGCGAGACAGATTTTGACTTAGTAAGGCTCATAATATCTGAAGGAGGTTTTTAATTGAAGAAAAAAATTGAGAAATAGTATATTTACATGGTTTTTTTTTTCAATAAAAAGTATTTCATCTACAAAACCTAATGAAGGGAAACCTAATGAACGAAATACTTGAGAAATTTTGCATTGCTACAACCTTTTCTTTTCTTTATTATGGGAAATACCCAAATATGTAGAGACAGAAACAAAAATAAATTATTTATCCAGAGTACAACTACATATACCTTACGCAGAGATGAGATTGAGAAGTTGTTATGGGAAACATCTAAGCATATTTTTTTTTCTTTCTGATGGGAA
Organism: Pinus albicaulis; assembly: GCA_034641835.2. Classification (NCBI taxonomy): domain Eukaryota; kingdom Viridiplantae; phylum Streptophyta; class Pinopsida; order Pinales; family Pinaceae; genus Pinus; species Pinus albicaulis. Next base: position 680,996,767 of record CM076575.1, read on the forward strand.
ACATATTTTAATATCTGAAGGAAGTTTTCAATTCAAGAATCCGAGATTTTGATATCTGAAAGAAGTTTTCAATTCAAGAAAAAAAATTGAGAAATAGTATATTTACATGGTATTTTAGTAATAAAAAGTATTTCATTTACAAAATCTAATAAATGTAATACTTTAAAAAAAAAATCATTGCTAACCTTTTCTTTTCTTTAATATGGGAAATACCCAAATATGCAGGAACATAAGTAAATTATTCATATCAGAGTACAACTACATATACCTTACACAAAGATGAGACTGAGAAGTATAGAAGTAGAGCAATATCTAAGCATAATTTTTTCTTTCTTTATTATGGGAAACAGATTTTGAGGCAGTTAAGGCTCGTAATATCTCGTAATATCTGAAAGAAGTTTTCAATCCAAGAAAAAAATTGAGAAATAGTATATTTACATGATCTTTTAGTAATAAAAAAATATTTCATCTACAAAACCTAATAGATAAAATACTTCAGAAATTTTTCCTTGCTTCAACCAAGTTGTTAAGGAAACATTTTTATCATAAAAATATAATACAAGTAACTCAAATATATCATGTAGCTGAAGACCTGTAACAGAATAGACGTATACTGAATTATTGTTCAAAGATTAGTAATAAAGACTCCAGACACTAATAAAACTGAGTAACAACAAACTCAGTATTAGGAATTAAATATAAGAATCTAAAGATAAAAAATAAGCCAACTATGGCTACGACCATGCTAGGCTAGAGAATTTCACAATGTCATAACATCCCTGCAACACAAATTAGAAAATAGAAATTTAATGGATATTGTGGTACCTTGAGTGAACCGAGTTATGGATAATCATAGGATCTTTTCCATGCTAACCTCGAGATAACAGTCAAACACTAACTTTGAACAAAAGTAAAGAAGAATTCTCTATAAGCGAGTACGAACTCAATTTAACTACAAACCCTGAGAAAAATTAACTAGGAACTCAGTTTAATTATAAACCCTTAGAAAAATTAATGGATTTATTCTCATATGTTACATTAAGGGATTAACTTAAAATATGGGAAAAATTATACATATACTTGTCACTGAGCTGTGATGTAATCATGTTTTAACCTCTGTTTTATATATATATATATATATATATATATATATATATATATATATATATATATTTATTGCAACACATAAATGTTGAATTATGCTCATTTTTCATTCCAACCAAGAAAATATCCCAACAAACATCTAGTATCCAATAATACGCAAATCAAGTTAGCAATATTCTGTTCAGCCCTAAGGAATTTATGAGAGCTTCCGAGCGTTTCTGGGGCACATTGCCAGATGTTATGTTTGCAGAGGGGCTACCTTGCCCAAACTACTATTTACAGATAGTCCAGGTGGGTGTCGCCCCAGGGAACAGGTCCGAGGGCGACATCCTTCTCTACGTCAATTAACTCATCGAAAGTGTCCACTCTTTTTGGGATAGAATTTGCATTTGAAATTGGAAATTTATGCTTTTGTATACTCGATTCGTGGAGAGGCTCATACACCAATGAGAAACTGCAAATGCCACTATCTTCTGCGCTGCCTAACGTATTACTGCTTGGTTGCCCATGCTTGACCATCTGATTATTCACAGTACTTTTTGCGGTGTCGACCGGGTTACTGCACTCGTGTTCAGGCTCCTGCATGACCGAGAAACTGGAAATGCCGCTATCATTGATTGGTTGCTCATGTTGAATGTGCTGATGAAGATGATTCAGTCCATTGTTGATCACAATGGAAATTTTTTCTTACTTGCCGCGCTCTACCTGCACCACGGACAGCCACCTTTATGCGATGCTTTACTCGCACTGGTAATATCGTGAAATCAGCATTCGGAATGGAATCGGGCATACCTGCAGGGATCAAGATAGCTGCCTCATGTTTCAATTCCTCTTTGTTTAATTGTAATTATAAATTGTTTTAAATGTAAATTTTAATGGGAATTAGCTACCTCTTTGGTAGATGGACTGCTTCAAATGGATTCTAATTTGTTAAAATGGCACCCATAATCTATCATAATAAGATTGGAACGATAAGCTTACTAAAAAGATAGATGTTGTTTTGGTCCTAAATTTATCATAGTAAGACTAATTTAATACCAAACACATAATTTAATACCAGAGTCTAGAATCCAGTTTCCAGCTCTAACATAATTTAATACCTATATATGCTCCTTGTGGGCTCCTCTCTTGGCTTGCCACTTGTATTGCCTTGTGACTTACGGTAAAGTGGACTTAGATAGCATATAAGACATGATTTAGTCTTCGAGTTTCGGAGTTCACTTATATTAATTTTAGTAAGTCTCAAGGATGTCGTCTAATGGCTAGTTAAGTGGGAAACGTTATTGCCTCAGTACTTGTAGTTCACTCCTGGATGCTCTAATTCTGAACAAAACCATGTATACCTAAGTTGTTTTACTCAATTTTTTAATAAATAAACAAAAGAAAATCTAAGATACCAGCTTCAATTTCCAGCCTATGTATAATTGGAAACTTATATATATAAATCATTTTCACGGAAAAATTAGTTTTCAATACATAAAATTCATTTTGAGGGAAAAATAATTTAATCCCTGAGGGATCATCATCTGCCAATACCTAAAAGAACCTTTAAAATGCACAGTACATGATCAAATTTAAGCATGCATAACTGTATTGGAAGGCATCAAAGAAGCTGAAGAAGAAGTACTAATGGCGGCAGGTGGTACTGCAGCAGAAACTTCAAATCCCTGGTCCTTCGGCTGTTGGGTAATTAGAGGGGAAACTCCTAATCCCCGATCCTTATTCTCCAGACTAAGTAGAGATTCTATGTTTGCAACCTTCGACGCTACATACTTCATGCTATTTGCAATATCAGAAGGAGAGAAACATTCTAGTATGCTTTTGATGTGAGGAGGGTACTCTGGAAAGTTCAAACGATTGGCACGTGACTCGCGCCTGACGACCAACACCGCTGCGTCGAACGCAATTGCAGCCATCTATGTTGTGGGAAAAGTTCCAAGATGGACCCGGTTTTTCGATTTCTCAGGATTATTTTTGTTTTTCGTAGGATTATTTCCGTAATTCTCCACCCTTACTGTTGGCATTAGGGTCTCCAACACTAATACGGGCCTTTCTGTGACAGGCATGTGGAATCAGAGAGCTCTCACAACCATCAACAGCGGCCATAGGGTTTATTCGTTCTTCAATATATGAACCTCCTCTGTTATTATCATTATCTGTCATATCATTACGACCAGCAGAGTTCAAAACACTTTGCGGCAAATATTCAAAAGCTAGGTTCGAATCGCAGGAAAGTAGAGGGTATAAAACCAGTGAAACACAATAACCTAGAAAAGAGACAGCACGGTATCTTGAGCCGTAGAGGACGTTTTAAACAATGCAATTGGAAGATGTAATAAACCAAGATTAAAAAGAATACACCAATAATTTATGCTATCTAATTTCCTTCTCTTTGAAGCTGAATGATTGAACAGAGGGAGCTGAAATGAAGAGACCTGTGTGGTGAGATATTGTTCACATGTAATTTCATATAGGAAAGGATTAGCTAACTAATTTTCCTTTTTTACACGATGTTATTTTCGGAATTCTTCGGAATTTTTCTGGTATAAGATCCATATACCATTTAGGGCAATGAGAATAAGCTACCTAAATAGAGCTATGGAGGGTTAGAGTTTCGATGAAAAGATATGGAGTGTTAAATTCGAGAATGAGAGTCTTGATAAAAAGATCCATATACCATTTAGGGCAATGAGAATAAGCTACCTAAATAGAGCTATGGAGGGTTAGAGTTTCGATGAAAAGATATGGAGTGTTAAATTCGAGAATGAGAGTCTTGATAAAAAGATCGTCTCATTTTGCTAACCAAGTCAACGTATGAGATCTCACTAGGTGAATCTGTCTCTCTCTCTCCAATGGGCAGAGGTGTCCCAACAACACTGCTAGTCCTATCTATGCATGCGTGGAGGGGAATGATCTAATGCTCCAACGTGCCCTCTGGTTGAACAATAAGGGAATCTAGCGCATTGGCCGCCGACTCGGCAAAAGCCACTCTCATGCCCTCCAGCTCTCTGTCCTGCAACAAAATGGCCTCCCTTACTGACGTGGCCTTCCCTTTCAAAACTAGAAGGTGTACCCGAAGCCGATGATACAGCTGTCTGCGACCATCATCCAATACCTCTGTATCTCCTAGTGCCTTATCGAAGGTGGATACATCTCTTGACACCTCACCCATCTGTCGTGTGTTGCTACCACCCAAAGACTCGGACACGACTCTGGTCATCACCTCTGTGGATTGCTCTACTGGGGTAGGCTCTACCTTCTCCCCTACGATATCAACCGACACGGTCAAGGAGGTCTCCAATGAGGGTGAGTCCTGTGTCATGCTAGGTGTATCGTCAAACTCCCTACAATCCTGTGTGCCCTCATCCTCCAAGTGCGAGGTAACCATTTTGATGGTTTCCCCCTCTGATACTCGGTCAAGCTGGAAAGAGATATCCAACTTCTCCACCCAAGATTTTTCCGAACGCTTGGATGACCTGTCAAATGTCGGTAAATGGATTCTACCTACTGTGCGTTGTAAGCCCCCGTCATGTGAGTGCCTATTCCCACTGTGAAAGTTGCGGGGTTTGCTATCCCGCTGGGGCTGAACAAAATCTCTGAATGGAAGGGTGTCCCTGAACTCTTGCCCATATGCCTGATACTTGGAGAAATAATCACCCATGTGGCCAGGCTCTGGCTCCTACTGTGCTCCTGCCCCTGTGTCTGCACCCAGAAAAGTGGGCATAGTAGAATGTGTGGGTGTATGTGATGCCATATGCTGAGTGGCATCATGCTCTGGCAAATGGTGGGATGTGCCTGATCCCTCGCCAATCTAGAAACCCCTTGTGGTTTCACGCTGTCTAGCCTCCACAGCGATGAATCTTTGCCCCATTACCTCAATCAGCCTCGACAGATCCTGTACTGATTTGAGGAGCATCTCCCCAAATCTCTTCACATTATCATCACCTATCATCGGTTCCTCATGCTCTGTGTCTACAGGCTCCTCCTGTTCTGCGTCTATCATAGGCTCCTCATGTTCTGTGTCTACCACAGGCTCCTCTAGATACTGCACTGTTGCTCGAAGACTACATTGATGCTTCACTTCAGCTTCCAATTTACCCACTGAAAACTACTCAGAAAATTCTAAGAATTTGGGAAGGTGATCCGTGCCCAAAACCCAGAAAAACCCAGAAATGGTTTCTTTTAATTCAAACCTTCAAAATTTAACCCTTTGTAGTTTGGCCCTCTACCAATTTCGTTTTCTATCACTGCAGTTGCTACTGTCAATCATTGTTCTCCAAAATCCCAGCAAAACTCCTCATATGGCTCTCCAAAATCCCAGCAAAACTGAAAACTGGAAACCCACAGGTTGATCCAAGATTGAAGCTCTGATAACATTGTAATATCTCGTTTCGGGGATATCTCTAAAACACGGCAAACTCCAACTAGAGATAGACTGAGAGGGAATTTACCATATATTTCGCCTCTAAAAAGATTACGAGATCCGGAAGCTACCTGGCCCTTTCCAGACTCTGTCTAAGAGTGAAAGATAAACGCACCAAGTGGTATATAACAAGAACGCTCAAAAAAAATAATAGACATACAATATCACAGAAGGAGAATATGGAAACTACGGCAACTACGACAACTTATCCAGAAAACATAGAGAGGAAATGCTAAGTCATTTTATTAATCTGAGAAATGTAATGAAGTACAATAGGCGATCTTGCTGAAAACAAGTGAAGAAACACTCTCAGAAAATACAGGAAATGGCTACTCTATGAACTGCATCCCAGTTGCTGGAAAACTACCGTGTAGCTGCTACTGCTGGAATGGATTGAAGATTAGGGGCTGATCCCCTTGCCGAAATGAGCTGAAAATCAGCAAACCTCCTCTCCTCAACAACCCAGACAACATCCAAAAACCATTCCAAGAATAGCCAACCCCGGAAATCACTAGAAATTTCCTCCCCAGTGAATTACGCTAGCCTCCAAGGCACTGCGTAGATGCTATATGGAAATAGCTGGAATTCTGCCTCAAACTCTGCCAAAAGCCTCTGATGGGCAAAGGCTGACCATCTACTCAAGATCCCGGCTAAATCACCTGCAGAAACCCCAATCTGAAGCTCCTCCACAGTGGACTGCATCCTCTCTCCCAGTGACTACGCAGTCTCTATAAGCTCCAGCTCTGCAACAAACCCAAACAATGAAATCACTCACAAAATACTGAAAAACCAACCTTTCCCGAGTAGGCACTCGAATTCCCCAGGGGCTAAGGGCGATATCTCTGACTCGAGACACTCAATGCACTAAACAGTGCTGTAGACAAGCTAAACAACAACCGTGCTCAAGAAGACAAATGTCTCACTCAAAAATCATCAACTCTAGAATCAATCAAATGAGAAGGCTCCTCCATCTTTTATAACGTTGGTTTCCCTCCAAAACCCCAACGTAGCTTCGCTCTCCTCCACGTGCTCATCCTTATCTGTGTAGTAGCTTCTAGAGTGTACGTGGGCCCCCCTCACTACGTGGTGTTTGCCCCCCTTGGCTCCCCCTTAAGTCACAACGTTGTGCTACTAGGAAGGTGTTTTATTCCATCTAAGTGAGTTAGACCCTCTCCAAACACTTTTTATTTATGATTTAATTATATAAAGCAAAATTGATGAAAATTAATATTTCCAATTAGCTGTTGCTAATTGGGAATATTACAACATCCGTCATGGATGCATATGTACTTATGTCACACTTCTAAATTTTATAATAAAATCATCAGTGTTTAAATCCTTTCATATGTTATTTTCTTTCAGAATTCTCTTGGATAATGATAGAATACTTGTTGGCTTTATAGCAACTGTTACATGTATCTGAAATTTATTCATAAATGCACTTGTAGTTCCTCCTATACTGTATCATGCATTCAATTCTTTTTATTTTGTTTCAGTAACTAGAATTTGCACATTTTTTATTATTGGTTCCTTCGACCAAATTTGTAACAACAATTCTATTACGAGAATAAATAATTTTTTTTTTTGTTTACACTACAACTACAATCAATAATCAAACTATACATCAATTGAATTACTGTGCATATATAAATCAAAACACAAATTATTATACAAACATAACCTTTACTAAAGTTCTAATCTCCCTTTTCCGCATATAATTCATTTATTTCATATCCTACTAAATTCCTTATGCATTTCAACGGTTTACTTACCATATGGTTTTAATTTTAATTCCGCTGATCACATCTTTGAATTAACCTAAAGTTTTATACATTTCACAAACTCTATAATTTTTCACTCATTTTCTCTGAGGAGTTAGCTAGCACAATCTAGCTCATAAATCTTGTAGTTCCGGTTATTAAATTCTACTAAAAAACTGTAGGATTTGACGAGATGTGTTACACTTCTCGGTGTGATCTCTGCCATGGATTTTAATAAGATGTACTATTGAAAATTGGGTAGGAGATGCTTTGTTATCCCCGCTAGAACCCTAAACATCATCAGTCACATGTCACTACACATGAGCTATGTAACCTTCTTCATTCAACAATTTTGTTTTTCCATGGTGTCTTTCAGCTATGGCTTCGCCTCCATGGTATTCTCACCAGTTCACCATGGAATAGCATGATTGTCTACCCCCTGAGATTTTTGCACAGTGCGGAGGGAATTCCATTACTAGAAATGAGGGTTTTCTCGTTACGTTCTTTCCACTGCGGGCACTGTGCCTTCTTCAAAACTGATTCTTCTACCCTATGAACAGGTAATAGATTTCTGTCTCATTTTCTTAGTCTTTTAAGCATTTTCCAGAGTTTTTCTTAGTATATGTCTTCTTAGTTCCCTGCTTGTGGTTTTTTTTAAGTCTCGCCCTTCTTAACTTTCTACATTTATTTGCAGCGTTAAGGTTTGATGCGTAAAGGGAGATTCCCAAACGAATGATATATTTGGTAAGATTTTAACGTTATCTCCTTATCATGAAATTTGTTCTTTTCTCAGAATAGGGTTAATTTTCCACTCTGAAAAGTTCTGTTACCCATTTTTCCTTCCTCTAGCATCAGTACAAGTCGAATTCTGCAGGTCGGCACTCGCCATGGTTAGAAGATCAATCGACTTAACTCTTAATCTTTTCTAGGTTAGCCTAAAACATGGCTGACACGTTTAGCAAACTTTTACATGAACTTTAAATTATTTTCTTACCATAAAAGGGGTTCTGATAATCTTCAAATGGCCCTCTAAATCATCACGGGGTTTCTTAAGTATGAAAGATTAATTACTTTAAAATCGGCCTATGCTAGGGCTTGAATCTCTTTGTTTATTTTTAAATTGTAATATTAAAGTTTATGTAGGGACAGAGTCTATAAGAACTCAGAAGCTCTCTTGTCTTACCGAGTGTATACAATATCTGCATTTTGAATCGAGGAAATGAATTTGGAATTCTTGTTTTAATGAATTTCCCCATTTTGAAATTTACTATGTAATTTAGTCCTATTAAGTCTTGAAAAATGCTTGGACTATGTACTTATTTTAATGACATGTCTTTCTATTCTTATAATAAAAAATAAATGCTTATTTTGATATATCATTCATTAGCTACAGACCTTCGGGTTTCTTCTGGTTTTTGTTCCTTTTTCAGAATGTCCCTCCTAGTCTTTCCCTTTTTTAATCGGTATGAGTTTTTACTATTTTCATTCCGAATGTTATACTTTATATAGGAAATGCTTGAAAATTTAATATTATTTTTACCGAAGGTAGATATTTTCTGGGTCTCGGCTCGTAACTGACCTCCATTTTCATTTTCTGTAAATATTTACTCCTATGTAAAAATTACCAAAGGTTTATATTTGTAGAGGTAACACTTATAATATTATCTATTGTTTCCTCATTAGATTAGTATGAGTTCAGACAGGTAACAGTAGTCTATTTTACAATGACCAGACCACCATGATTATTGTCCATGTACTTATGATGAGGGACAATGCATCCTGCGTTAAGGTTTTCACCTATACCCTCGGCCAATAGTCTCTTCAATGTTAGCTTTTCATGTTAAAATACTTGCTATTGATAAATTCACATTTTATATTCTTTTATACAGTATTCTAGACCATAAAAATAGTTACATACTGTCTTCAAGAATCATTGAAATATTATATAAATCCTTCCTGATATAACTTAAAGAGTATTGAATCATTCTTCAAGAATTGTTCTATTTTATTTACAGCGTCCATCTATTTTATAGGTTTCACACAGATCTTTCATAAAACACATAATAGGTTCTTCTATTTTCCTAAAGAAAGAAACAATTCACCACATACTTTTCCAATGCCTATCTTTAGAATATTTTTATTGTTTTGGACCTTAGTAAATCCTACCCATGCATTCCTAGAATAAAATAATACAATATTTCATCACAGAGATAGCACAATATACTTATATGAATATACAGTTTATAGTTGTGGTCCTCCCAACCATCAAGAGAGGTGATTATGTCCTCCTTGCCCCCGTGCTCCTATCCTGAATGATACATGTTAATAGTGGATATTTCTACTAATCTCAAGACACCTAGTTCAGTTAGTACCAAAAATAATTTGAGATTTTCTGAGTGTTTCGACTGGTCACTACCAGCTCTAGGAAAATTGTCACTCTCCCTTTTTCCAGGAACATAACCCCTACTCCTCACTAGGATCAATATTTTATCCGCAGAGGAATAGGTAATTGTTTCCAACTATCCCCAACCTCTTTCCAGATCTTGGAAAACATTTACCATTAGATTTTACTTTTTATCAAGTTATTTTCCATAACTAATTTTATTATTATAATTAATAATCCTTTGGCAAAAACATTACTAATTCTAGTCTTTACTTAAAAGAATAATTAAAATTTCCTTTTAACTTGTTAAAAACTAGTTATCATTAATGCAACTGTCACAAATCCCCCCCCTGAAAGTAACACCATCCTCAGTGTTTTAGTCTAGCTCTGAAAAGAGCTATGGGTAAGCCTCTCACATAAATTTTTCCTCCTCCCAAGTAGCCTCATCCGGGCTGAAGTTCTTCCACTGCACTTTATCTTGGGTGATTTTCTCTTCCGAAGCATAATTTCCCTTCGGCAAGTATGTGTTGTGGTTCGACCAAAAACTCACCATCTAGATCTACCAAAAAACAAATAAGGTTTGATGTCAAATTCTCGTCAATAAATCATTTTTCAAGTTAGGGTTTTTAATTCTATCGCACCTGTATATTTTTTCAATTAATTACGTGCTTTGAATCATGTACATAATGCTTCAAAAGGGACACATAACACACATCTTTTACTTGAATGTGACTGGGTAAAGCCAACCAATAGGCCACAGGTCCTACCCTTTCCAAAATTCGGAAGGGCCCACAGAACCTAGGAGCCAACTTCACGGAAGAGGTCCACCGCAAGGTACTCATCTTGGGATTGATCCTTACATACACATGGTCTCCCACTTCAAATTCCTAGTAAGACCTCTTTTTATCTGCATAGATATTATGCCGATCTTGTGCGGCCTTTAGATTTTGTCTTATCTTCTTTAATTCTGATTCCATTTTAGCAAGCATTTCTGGTCCCAACATTAGTTTTTTTCTGGGGCTGCTCCAATTTAATGGGTGTATGACACTGTCTCCCGTACAAGGCCTTGAAAGGAATCATCTTCAGGGACTCCTGGTAACCATTGTTGTAAGCGAATTCAACTATATACAAATAGTCCTCCCATTTGGTTGGTTGTTGCATCACATACATGCACAACATGTCTTCCAATACTTGGTTTACTCGCTCTATTTGACCATCGGTCTAGGGATGATAAGTTGTACTAAAGTTTATTTGGGTCTGAAGACCTATAAAAAGAGTCTTCGAAAATGCTGAGGTAAACTTAACATCCCTGTCTCAGATAACTATCTTCAGAATGCCATGCATCCTGAAAATTTCCTTCCTGAATATGTGTGCTATTTGTAGAGTCTTGTAATTAGACTACACAGGTATGAAATGTGCATATTTAATTAATCTATCAACTACCACCATGATGGAGTCGTTTTACCTCTTTGTTCACGGTAAACCTATAATGAAGTCCAGTGATATAACCTCCCACTTCCATTTAGATACCGATATGGGCTGCAACAATACTAGGAGATGTCGATGCTCCACCTTCACCTGCTGACACTCCAAACATTTACTTAAATACTCAGCAATATTTTCATGCATACCAAGCCAGAAATATACATTTCTAATTGCAGTCAACATTTTCTGGTATCCTGGGTGACCTACATAATTTTTACGATGGTACTGATTCAATATCAGCTCCTTTAGGTCCATACGGTTTGGTACATACACCTTACCTCTAAAAGTTAGTATCCGATCATAATTTACTCCATAATCAGGAGTACTTCCTTGCTTTCTGGTTTCCTACATTTGCTGCCATAGGAATTGATATTCTAGATCTTTTTGTATTTCTTCTTTTACATGATCTAAGAATTTACTTACAAGATTATTGTAGTAAAGCTCCTAAACACAACGCAACTTTCTACTTAAAGCATTAGCCACCCTATTCTCCTTACCTTTTACGTGCTATATGTTCATATAAAACTCACTTAGAAAGGCATTCCATCTTACCTGTCTAGAGTTTAAATCAACTTGCTTGAAGTAACTAGTCAAGCTGCTATGATTTGTCTTTAACACAAACTTTCTACCCAACGAGTAGTGTCTCCATAATCGGATCACATGTACTATTGTTGTTAATTCCAGTTCATAAGCTAAATACCTTTGTTCATGATCCTTTAACTTTCTTGATTCATATGCCACCACTTTTCCTTCCTGAGATAGAACTGCCCCAACACCCTCTTTACTGGCATATGTACAAACTTCAAATTCTTTTTTGGGGTCAGCTACCTTCAACACTGGTGCAGTGGTCAAAAGTTGTTTAAGCTTTTCAAAACTATTCTGAAATTCAACAGTCCACTTGAAAACTTTTCCCTTTCTCTACAAAGTGGTAATGGGAAAAAAAATTCTGGAAAATCCCTTAATAAATCTCAGATAGTACCCAGATAAGCCCATAAAGGATCGAATTTCTGCCACATTCTGGGGTGCTCGCCATTCCATAAGTGCCTTAATATTGTGTGGGTCAACAACAATCCCTTCTCCTGAAATAACATGGCCTAAGTACTGGATTTCTGTTTTAAATAAATCACATTTGTTGAACTTAGCGTACAACTGGTGTTTTCTTAGCATTTCCAGAACAATCCTCAAAGGCTCTTTATGTTATTCCTGGTTTTTACAATATATTATAATATCATCTATAAATATATGTACAAACTTATCTATGAAATGAGGAAAGATCCCATTCATTAACCTCATAAAGGTTTCCGGTGTGTTTCTTAACTCGAAGGGTGACACCACAGATTCATAATGTCGGTACCCGGTACGAAATGTTGTCTTGTAAATGTCTTCATCCTTGATTCGAATCTGATGATATCCCGATCTTAAATCTATCTTTGAAAACATTGTGGATCCCTTCAACTAATCAAATAGATCATCAATCCTTGGTAAATGATACTTATTCTTGACTGTTAAATTATTAAGCTATCTACAATCCATGCATATGTGCATGGTTTCATCCTTCTTCTCCACGAACAACACTGGTGCTCCCCAAGGGGACACACTTGGACAAATGTAATCTTTGTCCAGCAATTCCTATAACTTCATTTTTAATTCAGTCAATACTTGTACACTCATTCGATAAGGAGCCCTTCACACATTTGATTATCCTAGCATTAACTTTATAGTAAAATCGATATCTCATCTTGGTGCAAATCCAAGAATATTTTCTGGAAAGACATCCATGAAATTGTGCACCATAGGTATGTTTTCCATCATAGGTGATTTTTCCTTGGAATCAACGTACCCCACCTGAATAGCATAAATATGGCATCCCTTCCTCACACATTTAATCATTTGGGATGTTGTCATTGGACTTAGCTATAGCGGCTTCTTGACTCCGCGAATCTCCTTACGTGTTCCATCTTGAATTCTGTAATAGATTATAATTTCCTTGCAGTCCACTACGGTCCAATATTTTTCTAGCAAATCCATGCCCAGCAGAACATCATAGGACCCTAAAAGAAATATATTTCGATCTACATTTGACTATTGTTTCGAAATTTCTAATATACAGTTTCGAATCTTAGTAGTCACTTTTCTTTTTGCTCTTGTGGCTAGCTGTACCAACCATGAATTTTTAAATTTTTGTTCTTTTAATTTACACATTTCCACTATTTTGGGACTAACATAACTCAGACTTGGTAACGACTCTCATGTTCAATTTTTTTTTTTCATGGTGATAGACTATTCTCTCAATATTGAAGTTAAATATCACTTTGAAGGTCTATTCCCAGATCCATATTTCCGAAGAGTGTATATATCTATATATATACTCTCATTGTTTTTAAATAATTAATTTAAATCTTTACAAAGATAAACTTTAACTAAATTTAACTACGAAATTAAATTTTCATATCCACTTAATGTGAATCCAACTTAGCTCTAACTTTCCATTTAACGTGAATCCATAAGAGACTACTTATCCCTAACTTTCTTAATTTAACCAAAATACTTTAATTTAAATCCACTTTCTTAATTTAACAAAAATACTTTAATTTTTAATCCCTCAACCTTAATATTTATTAACCTACCTTAATGATAATCATTCTTTTACTTCCCCGATTCTCACTTCTCTAACCCCAAAATCAGCTTCCTTTACTCTAAATCAGAGGAAAAAGTTAGAAATTTCAACGCTTTGATTCATGAACTAATATAGTCAACCTCAGCTTAACTTAATACCTATCACTTAAAATTTAATTCGCATAGTTATTTAGATGCCATACCAAAATATACATAGCCCTTAGGCTATTGTTCTACCCACTATGTTTTAAATTTCAATTCGATTTGTTTTAAATTCTAACCTAGGTTTATACTATTCATATTAAGAAAAATGACTATCTCAGCACTGTTTTTGAACTCTGCTATACAATAAATGAAGAGAGGACCTAAATTCATATCTCACCCTATTTCATATTTTAGTTGGTGAAATTAAATTGAAACGAATCAATGTACAGGACAAATCTTCATTTATTTTACTATTCCTAATGTCCGAGCAAAGGATACGATGCTTGTTACTGTGATTTAGTGATAAGGACCATAAATTTGGCGGTGCCATTCTAGGGTTACATACGTTTTCATTCAATGAAGTATAGTTGGCCTTAGCAACTTGTTTCCCATTAAGTTTTCGGGGAGTACTTCACGTTTCTCCTGGCCCTAAGTTAGGCATCCAATGCCACCTCGACGGTGATCTCGCTAAGTAGATTAGGGTTTCATATTTGGTATATATGCCCAGACTCTAAATGGACCTTACCATTTATCTTTCATTTTCAAGAGCTCCCTAGAGCCAAACCCTGAAGTTCATTCACCGAACCTTCACAACGCTTCCAACAACGTTATTGTTCGTTGGTATCTTCCCTGTCTAGTCGAAAGTCTTGAATGAAGTCTCGAACACAAGGTAACAATTTTCATTTTGTTATTTCTGAAATTCTCGTTCTGTTTCATTCGAATAATTTCATGCTTATCTCAGTACTTATTTAGAACATGAATTCTATTCAATCCGATATAAGTCTATAATGAAAATATTTATCTCTATCGTTCAAATGTTTCTTAACTACTTTGTTTTTCATATGGACAATCGTTTCCGGATTTCATAACCCTATTTTTAATTTATTTCCACTGGATTTGTTTCGCTGTAAGTGCTGGAAGAGGAATACTCTTTCATTTGTACTGAAGATGTTGAATTCCCCCCCAACCCTCGTAAGGGAAAACACTGCTGCGGACGTTTCATTTTATCAATTCAATCTCCCGATGGTAATCAACATTTTATCTCTGATTTAATAAACATAGTTTATCTTCGTTTGAAACCCCAGCACTTCATGTTACTGGCTAACCGATTTTTCAATGATTATTGCAGGTAATGATATCATGTAGGAGACCTCAGGGAATATATTTTTTCTGTTCTAAATCATTATATATATGGTCAATCCTATTTGACTTATACTATCATTTATTTTCATTTCATAGGTCGGTACCTCCATCAATTTTTCGCAACAGAAATCGAAATAGTTTCGATCTTCGTTAAGTTAGAATTCAATTTATGCTAGATGTTTGTGACTCAATGTTGTAACAGAACTTTATAACATTGGGAAGATTGAATTTATTCATAATTTCATCCGAACTGTGGATATATATATATATATATATATATATATATATATTGGATGTACTCAATCATAATTCCCAGAACTGAGGTTGGCTAGAGAACTGGTTTACGGGATTAGTGTATATTCAGTTCAAATTTTTTCCATCTAATGTGTATTATATTACGATTTTAATTTTGATTACATTATACCTGTATTTAATATTCAGACACACACACACATATATATATATATATATATATATATATATATATATATATATATATATATATACTCGTATTATTTGTTTCAAAAAAATAACTTTCAGTATTAATTTTTATTCACATACTTCTACTATACTTGCTGAATAGTAATAATGTTAATGTGCTTTATTACCCTCAAACTATATATTTCTAAAAGAAATATTTTATATACAAAGTATCTCCATGGTAGTTAATTCTGCTACCTCACATTTATTTTTCTTCCTCTTCTTGAGAAAAATAACTTACACTTTATTTTATTAATATGGTACTTATTTCAACCAGCAGGTATAATGATTTCTTCTCAAGAGCTATCCTTTAAATTTTTGTTATATACTGAATTAATTTACTAAAGATTTTACTCAAGCTGATTGGATTTATCTTTCAAACAGGAAATAATACCCTTTTCAGAGAATTATTTGTCTGAGTTCTCATATATATATATATATATATAATTTCTGGGTTTTAATTGTCAAGAGCTATTTAATCTATGCAGATGTCTATACTCCTATTTTTACTATTCAATTTTTTATTTCAGTTATGTTTTGTAGTATTCACAGTAACTAATCATTTTTCTGTCTTTGTACATTATAAAATTTTTAATCGTTAAATAGTTACATATTTTCTAAACTACAGATTTATGTACTTTCCTGGTAAAGGCATATAGAGATATACATATGCATCTATTTTGATGATCAGGAGCTCAGGACCAAGTGTCGTAAAATGGTCAAAAATGAAGGTGCTCAGAACTGGTTTGAACCTGAACGATCGGATAGAGCTCGTCTTCCTGATTCTGGCGCCGTGAACGGTTCGAAAAACGGTCGCCGTATGCAGAAGTTATTCAAGATTGAAGATTTCTCAATTTCCATAAAAAAATGCCAAATTTGACTTTGTGGAAAATTTTATTAAAAAAAGAATATTCCGCAGAATATTCTGGGAATATTCCGTGGAATATTCCACAGAATATTCTGGGAATATTCCATTTGGCAGCCAATGGAAGGGCGCCACGTGGCTAGCCCGGAGGCCGCCACGTGGCCCCAAGACCGAATTTGAAATGGCGCATTTGCAAAAAATTTGTTATGGCTCGGACGGATTCGAACCCCCGACCACATGTATGTTAACCAACGGACTTTACCGCCAGACCAAAGTGTATTTCTTGTTATATGGCGTGAATGGACTTTTATTTATGGCGCGTATTTGTTTGGGCGGGGCCCGAAAGGGGGCCAGCCCCCTTCCCATGAAACCACAGGCGGGGAACCTTCTCCCAAAGAAATCGGCGCGCAGTTGGCGGTTAAAACTTTGGTTATGTGTTATATGGTGGGTTTTATTATAAACGTTGGTATTTATTGAAACAGTTGCAAAGACCGCCATACATGTGATTGCACGATGTGCATAACCATAACACTTATTACCAGACGTTTAAACCGCGCGGCTAGTTGGTGGTTCCGCCTATCTTGGCGCCACCACTATTTTTACGGCCTTATCTACAGTTTCTCCACAATTGGTGGAGCTTCTCAAGGTGAAACTGGCAGTTTAGTAAATGTGGCATAACTTCTGCTAGGAGAGGTCTTTGAAGACGAATTTTTTTTTTATTTTGGGTCTCTTCGACCTTCTGAAGCCATTGGCACAGGTTTCACAGAAATCTGAGGTCGTTTGCAGGTGATTTTGCTTCGTGGAAGTTCCAGGAGCCACTAGGGCCAAATCAGTTTGGGAGCTGCATTGGGAATTGTGCAGCCAGTGAATGTGGAACGAAGGTCATTCCTGAAGTTTTTCAGCATTCTGAATCCATTTCTACAGCTCGTTTTTCTTTTTGAGGAATTCTTCTCACTGTTTAGCTTCAGGGAAGCTTTCAGGGCCACTAGGGCCATTTCAGTGTTGGAGCTGTTTGGGGGCTATGTTCATCCATTTTTGGTGATTCAAAAGCCTATTTCTGATATTTTCGACCTTCTGAGTCTAAGGGCAGATGTTTCAGAACCAATTGAGGTCATCTTCACCTCGAAATTCTCCATGCAAGTCTAAAGGGCCACCAGGGCCAATTGGGGAAAAGCACTGTATCAGGTACAATTTCACTGTTTAGTGTTTGGGAAAGAGCATGTTTAGCTAATTCCTATCTTCTGATTCTGTATTTACAGTCAGATCTGTCTTTCGAGACACTCTTATTCTTGTATGAGCCTTTGTAGCATTTTTAATACAAGAGGACAAGCCTAGTTTGAGAGGCTTGGTCCAGCAGATGTAGCCCAGAGGAGGGGGTGAACTGCTTTATCATTTTGATGTATTTATTTGCTGAAGATGATATGCTAAACAAAACTGATATAAAGTGTTAAACAACAAATATACATAACTTGCATACACACATAATCACCTACTCAGCTGTAGAAAGTTATTTGTCTTATTCCGCAAGACATCAAACTTCAAGTATGTGTATGTCAAAGACTTCTAAGTGTTACTTCATTATTTCTTTAGGCAGAGTCTGTAGAGGGCCAGGTAGCCTCTGGAACTCATCCTCTCTTTAGAGGTGACATGTCCGGTGAATGCCCCTACAGTCTATCTCTGTATAAGAAATAAGAAGTTTTCACATTTTCAGAGGTCACTTGGAGTGTATAGCTCAATTTAAAATTATGGGAAATGGATACCTTGCACCCTCAAACAAGTACATTCCATTTTCAGATCAGATGGTATCAAAGCCAAGTTTGCTTGACTGACATCACTAGCTTGATTATGTAGCTTGAAAGGTGTCTTAAGCAGTGTTGAAGATTGACTGCTTTATTATTCTGCAAACTACTTGTTGTTTGAGTTTGCTGAAGCTCTTTTGTTCATTTTTATAATGACAACTTCCATAAGTGGATCTATGGAGTCCATTATTGATGTGGAAAGGGAAGTTTCACATGAGGAAAATTTGCAGCAGCAAAAGTCGCCATGGAATTGGCTTGGTGAGAAGTGGATGGGCTTATTATTGCAGTAAGTCATTACTCATTTTGTACATGCAAATTTCAGATTGGTATGCATGTATTTCAGTTGAAAAGTTGATGCAAGATTGCATGTAAAAGCAGTTTCAGTTGAAAGAATTTCTTTGTTGTTGCAAAATTTCGCCATGGAGGTGTAAAAGATGAGTATGATACTCACTTATGTTGTAGCAATGTCTTTTGGTTCAGCTCTTGATCACCCACATGTTTTTGGGATGATGTACTTGTTGGTATTTGAAAAGAAGAGTTGAAGATGCACATGTACATAGAGGTTGTATGTGTAATTAGCGAACTGTATATAGTTCATTGTACATGATACATACACATGTTTGTCAAGATGTATCTTATTGTTTATCGACTTGTGTCAGTTGTGTGCACACTTGTTACATAGTTTGTGTGTCATTTGTATAGCACATTTCATTGTCAACTGGTTGTTGATGTCATATGTTGCACAAGATGCTTTTGGTGTCGTTTGGTGCAGAGAACGAAGTGTCAGTGCAAAGCAATGCAAGATTCCATGAGTTGGAAAGGCATGCAAGCAAAGAGGGCACAAAGTTCAGCAAGTGTCATTGCTAGTTTCAGTATGGCAGATTGGTATGGCAAGAAAATTTGGTCGGGATTCGACACAAGTACATGGCTCATTCAGCAAAATTCGCCATGTGAACAGTTGGCAATTCAGGAAATTCTTTTGAAGGCTGAAGAGAAGAGGATGTTGTTATTCTCTCATTTTCTGTTCTACAGTTCAGTTTCAGAATTTCAGTGAGCTTTTGGGGACCAAAAGTTTCTCATTTGGGAGGTGTGATCAGGAGCTCAGGACCAAGTGTCGTAAAATGGTCAAAAATGAAGGTGCTCAGAACTAGTTTGAACCTGAACGAACGGATATAGCTCGTCTTCCTGATTCCGGCACCGCGAACGGTTCGAAAAACGGTCGCCGTATGCAGAAGTTATTCAAGTTTGAAGATTTCTCAATTTCCATAAAAAAATGCCAAATTTGACTTTGTGGAAAATTTTTATTAAAAAAAGAATATTCCACAGAATATTCTGGGAATATTCCGTGGAATATTCCGCAAAATATTCTGGGGAATATTCCTTGGCAGCCAATGAGAAGGTGCCACGTGACTAGCCCGGAGGCCGCCACACAGCCCCCAAGACCCCGGGTGAAATCGTATTTGCAAAGAATTGTTTGGGCTCGACGAGTTCGAACCATGGTCGGGTGCGTATTAACTTGAGCGATTTAACCAATGGGCCATGGGCTTGTTTGTTGTTTATGTTGCGGACGGGCGTATATTTATGGGCGCTTGGATGTTTGGGCGGGGCCCGAAAGGGGGCCAGCCCCGAAGGGCCAGCCCCCTTCCCATAAAACCACGCGGCGGAACCACACCTCAACAAACTCGGCGCGCATATAGTTCGGCGGATATTCAAAACATTGGTTATGTGTAATTGTGGGTTGTTATATATTACACGATGTTTTAATTAAAAATATTTCAAACTTAGATTTGCCAACCTCCATTCCATGTGAACGCATTGTGACATCATAACTTTAATGCCAAGTTTAAACCGCGCACCTATTTTGGTGGTTCCGCCCTCCAATTTTGGCGCCTATTGCTTATTTGTCCGCCTTATCTCCAGTTCTCCATATTTAGTGGAGATTTTTTAGCCCAAATTGGCAGTTCAGTAAATTGGGCATAACTTCTGCTAGAAGAGGCCTTTGAAGACGAATTATTTTTTGATTTTGGGTCTCTTCAACCTTCTGAGTTGATTTGCACAGGTTTCACAGCCATCTGAGGTCGTTTGCAGGTGATTTTGCTTCGTGGAAGTTCCAGGAGCCACTAGGGCCAAATCAGTTTGGGAGCTGCATTGGGAATTGTGCAGCCAGTGAATGTGGAACGAAGGTCATTCATGAAGTTTTTCAGCATTCTGAATCCATTTCTACAGCTCGTTTTTCCTTTTGAGGAATTCTTCTCACTGTTTAGCTTCAGGGAAGCTTTCAGGGCCACCAGGGCCATTTCAGTGCTAGAGTTGTTTGGGGGCTATGTTCATCCATTTTTGGTGATTCAAAAGCCTATTTATGCTATTTTCGACCTTCTGAGTCTAATGGAAGAGGTTTCAGAACCAATTGAGGTCATCTTCACCTCGAAATTCTCCATGCAAGTCTAAAGGGCCACCAGGGCCAATTGGGGAAAAGTACTGTATCAGGTACAATTTCACTGTTTAGTGTTTGGGAAAGAGCATGTTTAGCTAATTCCTATCTTTTGATTCTGTATTTACAGTTAGATCTGTCTTTTGAGACACTCATATTCTTGTATTATCCTTTGTAGCATTTTTAATACAAGAGGACAAGCCTAGTTTGAGAGGCTTGGTCCAGCAGATGTAGCCCAGAGGAGGGGGTGAACTGCTTTATCATTTTGATGTCTTTATTTGCTGAAGATGATATGCTAAACAAAACTGATATAAAGTGTTAAAATAGCAAATATACATAACTTTCATACATACATAATCACCTACTCAGCTGCAGAAAGTTATTTGTCTTATTCCGCAAGACATCAATCTTCAAGTATGTGTATGTCAAAGACTTCTAAGTGTTACTTCATTATTTCTTTAGGCAGAGCCTGTAGAGGGCCAGGTAGCCTCTGGAACTCATCCTCTCTTTGCGAAGTCAACATGTCCGATTAATACCCCTCTGTCTATCTACGGCATAAGAAATAAGAAGTCTTGACAATTCGAGAGGTCACTGGGAGTGTATAGCTCAATTTAAAATTATGAGTATTTGCACTCATTTTCTTAAATGAAAATGGATACCTTGCACCCTTAAACAAGTACATTCCATTTTCAGATCAGATGGTATCAGAGCACCAGGTTTGCTTGACTGACATCACTAGCTTGTTTATGTAGCTTGAAAGGTGTCTTAAGCAGTGTTGAAGATTGACTGCTTTATTATTCTGCAAACTACTTGTTGTTTGAGTTTGCTGAAGCTCTTTTGTTCATTTTTATAATGACAACTTCCATAAGTGGATCTATGGAGTCCATTATTGATGTGGAAAGAGAAGTTTCACATGAGGAAAATTTGCAGCAGCAAAAGTCGCCATGGAATTGGCTTGGTGAGAAGTGGATGGACTTCTTATTGCAGTAAGTCATTACTCATTTTGTACATGCAAATTTCAGTTTGGTATGCATGTATTTCAGTTGAAAAGTTGATGCAAGATTGCATGTTTAGGAAGTTTCAGTTGAAGGAATTTCTTTGTTGTTGCAAAATTTCGCCATGGAGGTGTAAAAGATGAGTATGATACTCAATTATGTTGCAGCAATGTCTTTTGGTTCAGCTCTTGATTATCCACATGTTTTTGGGATGATGTACTTGTGGGTATTTGGAAAGAAGAGTTGAAGTTGCACATGTACATAGAGGTTGTATGTGTAATTAGCGAACTGTATATAGTTCATTGTACATGATACATACACATGTTTGTCAAGATGTATCTTGTTGTTTATCGACTTGTGTCGGTAGTGTGCACATTTGTTACAGATTTTGAGTGTCATTGGTATAGCACATTTCATTGTCAACTAGTTGTTGATGTCATATGTTGCACAAGATGCTTTTGGTGTCATTTGGTGCAGAGAACGAAGTGTCAGTGCAAAGCAGTGCAAGACTCCATGAGTTGGAAAGGCATGCAAGCAAAGAGGGCACAAAGTTCAGCAAGTTTCATTGCTGGTTCCTGCAATTTCCGTTTTGTCTGGCGAAAGAACTTGGTCGGGATTCGACAAGTACTTGGCGTATGCAGCAAAAAGTCGCCATGTGAACAGTTGGCAATTCAGGAATTTTTTGAAGGCTGAAGAGAAGAGGATGCTGTTATTCTCTCATTTTCTATTCTACAGTTCAGTTTCAGAATTTCAGTGAGCTTTTGGGGACCAAAAACTTCTCATTTGGGAGGTGTGATCAGGAGCTCAGGAGTAAGTGTCGTAAAATGGTCAAAAATGAAGGTGCTCAGAACTGGTTTGAACCTGAACGACCGGATAGAGCTCGTCTTCCTGATTCCGGCGCCATGAATGGTTCGAAAAATGGTCTCCGTATGAAGAAGTTATTCAAGTTTGAAGATTTCTCAATTTTCATAAAAAATGCCAAATTTGACTTATGGAAAATTTTATTAAAAAAAGAATATTCCGCAGAATATTCTGGGGAATATTCCATTTGGCAGCCAATGGAAGGGCGCCACGTGGCTAGCCCGGAGGCCGCCACGTGGCCCCAAGACCGAATTTGAAATGGCGCATTTGCAAAAATTTGTTTGGGCTCGACAGGATTCGAACCATGGTCGGGTGCGTATTAACCAAGCGATTTAACCAATGGGCCATGGGCTTGTTTGTTGTTTATGTTGCAGACGGGCGTATATTTATGGCGCTTGGATGTTTGTGCGGGGCCCGAAAGGGGGCCAGCCCCCGTTGCATGTAACCTCCGGCGGAACCAAAGCTCAACAAACTCGGCGCGCATATACTGGCGGATATTTAAAACTTTGGTTATGTGTAATTGTGGGTTGTTATATATTACACAATGTTTAATTAAAATGTTTCAAACCGTTGCCAACCTCCATTCCATGTGAACGCATTGTGACATCACATAACTTTAATTGCCCAAACAGTAACCGCGCGCCTTATTTGGTGGTTCCGCCCATTTTGGCGCCACCTCCCCATGTGGTGGCCTTATCTACAGTCTTTCCACATTTAGTGGAGATTTTTTAGCCCAAACAGGCAGTTTAGTAAAGGGGCATAACTTCTGCTAGGAGAGGCCTTTGAAGATGAATTTTTTTTTATTTTGGGTCTCTTCGACCTTCTGAAGCCATTGGCACAGGTTTCACAGCCATCTGAGTCTGTTTGCAGGTGATTTTTCTCCGTGGAAGTTCCAGGAGCCACCAGGGCCAAATCAGTTTGGGAGCTGCATTGGGAATTGTGCAGCCAGTGAATGTGGAACGAAGGTCATTCCTGAAGTTTTTTAGCATTCTGAATCCATTTCTATAGCTCGTTTTTCCTTTTGAGGAATTCTTCTCACTGTTTAGCTTCAGGGAAGCTTTCAGGGCCACGAGGGCCATTTCAGTGTTGGAGCTGTTTGGGTGCTATGTTCATCCATTTTTGGTGATTCAGAAGTCTATTTCTGCTATTTTCGACCTTCTGATTCTATTAGGCGGAGGTTTCGAATAGTGGTCATCTTCACCTCCGAAATTCTCCATGCAGTCTAAAGGGCCACGAGGCAATTGGGGAAAAGTATTGTATCAGGTACAATTTCACTGTTTAGTGTTTGGGAAAGAGCATGTTTAGCTAATTCCTATCTTCTGATTCTGTATTTACAGTCAGATCTATCTTTCGAGACACTCATATTCTTGTATTAGCCTTTGTAGCATTTTTAATACAAGAGGACAAGCCTAGTTTGAGAGGCTTGGTCTAGCAGATGTAGCCCAGAGGAGGGGGTGAACTGCTTTATCATTTTGATGTCTTTATTTGCTGAAGATGATATGCTAAAAAAAACTGATATAAAGTGTTAAAACAGCAAATATACATAACTTTCATACACACATAATCACCTACTCAGCTGCAGAAAGTTATTTGTCGTATTCCGCAAGACATCAATCTTCAAGTATGTGTATGTCAAAGACTTCTAAGTGTTACTTCATTATTTCTTTAGGCAGAGCCTGTAGAGGGCCAGGTAGCCTCTGGAACTCATCCTCTCTTTAGAGGTGACATGTCCAGTGAATGCCCCTACTGTCTATCTCTGTATAAGAAATAAGAAGTTTTCACAATTTCAGAGGTCACTTGGAGTGTATAGCTCAATTTAAAATTATGAGTATTTGCACTCATTTTCTTAAATGAAAATGGATACCTTGCACCCTTAAACAAGTACATTCCATTTTCAGATCAGATGGTATCAGAGCACCAGGTTTGCTTGACTGACATCACTAGCTTGATTATGTAGCTTGAAAGGTGTCTTAAGCAGTGTTGAAGATTGACTGCTTTATTATTCTGCAAACTACTTGTTGTTTGAGTTTGCTGAAGCTCTTTTGTTCATTTTATGTGTACTTCCATAAGTGGATCTATGGAGTCCATTATTGATGTGGAAAGGGAAGTTTCACATGAGGAAAATTTGCAGCAGCAAAAGTCGCCATGGAAGTGGCTTGGTGAGAAGTGGATGGAATTCTTATTGCAGTAAGTCATTACTCATTTTGTATATGCAAATTTCAGATTGGTATGCATGTATTTCAGTTGAAAAGTTGATGCAAGATTGCATGTAAAAGCAGTTTCAGTTGAAAGAATTTCTTTGTTGTTGCAAAATTTCGCCATGGAGGTGTAAAAGATGAGTATGATACTCACTTATGTTGCAGCAATGTCTTTTGGTTCAGCTCTTAATCATTCACATGTTTTTGGGATGATGTACTTGTTGGTATTTGAAAAGAAGAGTTGAAGTTGCACATGTACATAGAGGTTGTATGTGTAATTAGCGAACTGTATATAGTTCATTGTACATGATACATACACATGTTTGTCAAGATGTATCTTGTTGTTTATCGACTTGTGTCAGTTGTGTGCACACTTGTTACATATTTTGTGTGTCATTGGTATAGCACATCTCATTGTCAACTGGTTGTTGATGTCATATGTTGCACAAGATGCTTTTGGTGTCGTTTGGTGCAGAGAACGAAGTGTCAGTGCAAAGCAGTGCAAGATTCCATGAGTTGGAAAGACATGCAAGCAAAGAGGGCACAAAGTTCAGCAAGTGTCATTGCTGGTTTCAGTATGGCAGATTGGTATGGCAAGAAAACTTGGTCGGGATTCGGCACAAGTACATGGCTCATTCAGCAAAATTCGCCATGTGAACAGTTGGCAATTCAGGAAATTCTTTTGGAGGCTGAAGAGAAGAGGATGTTGTTATTCTCTCATTTTCTGTTCTACAGTTCAGTTTCAGAATTTCAGTAAGCTTTTGGGGACCAAAAGCTTCTCATTTGGGAGGTGTGATCAGGAGCTCAGGACCAAGTGTCGTAAAATGGTCAAAAATGAAGGTGCTCAGAACTGGTTTGAACCTGAACGACCGGATAGAGCTCGTCTTCCTGATTCTGGCACCGTGAACAGTTCGAAAAACTGTCGCCGTATGCAGAAGTTATTCAAGTTTGAAATTTCTCAATTTCCATAAAAAAAATGCCAAATTTGACTTTGGAAAATTTTTATTAAAAAAAGAATATTCCACAGAATATTCTGGGAATATTCCGTGGAATATTCTGCAGAATATTCTGGGGAATATTCCAATTGGCAGCCAATGGAAGGGCGCCACGTGGCTAGCCCGGAGGCCGCCACGTGGCCCCAAGACCGAATTTGAAATGGCGCATTTGCAAAAATTTGTTTGGGCTCGACAGGATTCGAACCATGGTCGGGTGCGTATTAACCAAGCGATTTAACCAACGGGCCACGGGCTTGTTTGTTGTTTATGTTGCAGACGGGCGTATATTTATGGCGCTTGGATGTTTGGGCGGGGCCCGAAAGGGGGCCAGCCCCTAAGGGCCAGCCCCCGTTGCATGTAACCTCCGGCGGAACCAAAGCTCAACAAACTCGGCGCGCATATACCGGCGGATATTTAAAACTTTGGTTATGTGTAATTGTGGGTTGTTATATATTACACAATGTTTAATTAAAATGTTTCAAACCGTTGCCAACCTCCATTCCATGTGAACGCATTGTGACATCACATAACTTTAATTGCCCAAACAGTAACCGCGCGCCTTATTTGGTGGTTCCGCCCATTTTGGCGCCACCTCCCCATGTGGTGGCCTTATCTACAGTCTTTCCACATTTAGTGGAGATTTTTTAGCCCAAACAGGCAGTTTAGTAAAGGGGCATAACTTCTGCTAGGAGAGGCCTTTGAAGACGAATTTTTTTTGATTTTGGGTCTCTTCAACCTTCTGAAGCCATTGGCACAGGTTTCACAGCCATCTGAGTCTGTTTGTAGGTGATTTTTCTCCGTGGAAGTTCCAGGAGCCACCAGGGCCAAATCAGTTTGGGAGCTGCATTGGGAATTGTGCAGCCAGTGAATGTGGAACGAAGGTCATTCCTGAAGTTTTTTAGCATTCTGAATCCATTTCTACAGCTCGTTTTTCTTTTGAGGAATTCATCTCCTTTTAGCTTCGGGGGAAGCTTTCGAACCAAGCGCCATTTCAGTGCTGGAGCTGTTTGGGGGCTATGTTCATCCATTTTTGGTGATTCAAAAGCCTGTTTCTGCTATTTTCGACATTCTGAGTTTAATGGAAGAGGTTTCAGAACCAATTGAGGTCATCTTCACCTCGAAAATCTCCATGCAAGTCTAAAGGGTCACCAGGGCCAATTGGGGAAAAGTACTGTGTCAGGTACAATTTCAATGTTTAGTGTTTGGGAAAGAGCATGTTTAGCTAATTCCTATCTTCTGATTCTGTATTTACAGTCAAATATGTCTTTTGAGACACTCTTATTCTTGTATTATCCTTTGTAGCATTTTTAATACAAGAGGACAAGCCTAGTTTGAGAGGCTTGGTCCAGCAGATGTAGCCCAGAGGAGGGGGTGAACTGCTTTATCATTTTGATGTCTTTATTTGCCGAAGATGATATGCTAAAAAAAACTGATATAAAGTGTTAAACAACAAAAATATACATAACTTTCATATACACATAATCACCTACTCAGTTGCAGAAAGTTATTTGTCTTATTCCGCAAGACATCACATTTCAAGTATGTGTATGTCAAAGACTTCTAAGTGTTACTTCATTATTTCTTTAGGCAGAGCCTGTAGAGGGCCAGGTAGCCTCTGGAACTCATCCTCTCTTTAGAGGTGACATGTCCGATGAATGCCCCTACAGTCTATCTCTGTATAAGAAATAAGAAGTTTTCACATTTTCAGAGGTCACTTGGAGTGTATAGCTCACATTTGAAATTATAGTATTTGCACTCATTTTCTTAAATGAAAATGGATACCTTGCACCCTTAAACAAGTACATTCCATTTTCAGATCAGATGGTATCAGAGCACCAGGTTTGCCTGACTGACATCACTAGCTTGATTATGTAGCTTGAAAGGTGTCTTAAGCAGTGTTGAAGATTGACTGCTTTATTATTCTGCAAACTACTTGTTGTTTGAGTTTGCTGAAGCTCTTTTGTTCATTTTTATAATGACAACTTCCATAAGTGGATCTATGGAGTCCATTATTGATGTGGAAAGGGACGTTTCACATGAGGAAAATTTGCAGCAGCAAAAGTCGCCATGGAATTGGCTTGGTGAGAAGTGGATGGACTTCTTATTGCGATGAAAGTCATTACTCGTTTTGTATAATTTCAGATTGGTATGCATGTATTTCAGTTGAAAAGTTGATGCAAGATTGCATGTTTAGGAAGTTTCAGTTAAAGGAATTTCTTAGTTGTTGCAAAATTTCGCCATGGAGGTGTAAAAGATGAGTATGATACTCACTTATGTTGCAGCAATGTCTTTTGGTTCAGCTCTTGATTATCCACATGTTTTTGGGATGATGTACTTGTGGGTATTTGGAAAGAAGAGTTGAAGTTGCACATGTACATAGAGGTTGTATGTGTAATTAGCGAACTGTATATAGTTCATTGTACATGATACATACACATATGTTTGTCAAGATGTATCTTGTTGTTTATCGACTTGTGTCAGTTGTGTGCACACTTTTTTTTTTACAGATTTTGTGTGTCATTTGTATAGCACATTTCATTGTCAACTGGTTGTTGATATCGTATGTTGCACAAGATGCCTTTGGTGTCGTTTGGTGCAGAGAATGAAGTGTCAGTGCAAAGCAGTGCAAGATTTCATGAGTTGGAAAGGCATGTAAGCAAGGAGGGCACAAATTTCAGTAAGTGTCATTGCTGGTTTCAGTATGGCAGATTGGTATGGCAAGAAAACTTGGTCGGGATTCGGCACAAGTACATGTCTCATTTAGCAAAATTCGCCATGTGAATAGTTGGCAATTCAGGGAAATTTTTGAAGGCTGAAGAGAAGAGGATGTTGTTATTCTCTCATTTTCTGTACTACAGTTCAGCTCAGCATTTCAGTGAGCTTTTGGGGACCAAAAGCTTCTCATTTGGGAGGTGTGATCAGGAGCTCGGGACCAAGTGTCGTAAAATAGTCAAAAAATGAAGGTGCTCGAAATGCTTTAGACCTGAACGGCAGGATAGAGCTCGTCTTTACGGTTCGACACCGTGAACGATTCGAAAAGCGTAAACGGTAATGGGGAAGTTATTTCAAGTTTGAAATTTCTCGATTTCCATAAAAAAAATGCCAAATTTGACTTTGGAAAATTTTTATTAAAGAATATTCCACGAATATTCGGGAATATTCAGAGTGGAATATTAACGAATATTACGGGAATATTTCAATTAACGCCGATGGAAGGGCGCCACGTGAGCCAAGCAGGAGGCGCCACGTGGCCCAGACCGGGTGGCTAGAGCGCATTTGCAAAAATTTGTTTGGGCTCGACAGGATTCGAACCATGGTCGGGTGCGTATTAACCAAGCGATTTAACCAACGGGCCACGGGCTTGTTTGTTGTTTATGTTGCAGACGGGCGTATATTTATGGCGCTTGGATGTTTGGGCGGGGCCCGAAAGGGGGCCAGCCCCTAAGGGCCAGCCCCCGTTGCATGTAACCTCCGGCGGAACCAAAGCTCAACAAACTCGGCGCGCATATACCGGCGGATATTTAAAACTTTGGTTATGTGTAATTGTGGGTTGTTATATATTACACGATGTTTAATTAAAATGTTTCAAACCGTTGCCAACCGCCATTCCATGTGAACGCATTGTGACATCACATAACTTTAATTGCCCAAACAGTAACCGCGCGCCTTATTTGGTGGTTCCGCCCATTTTGGTGCCACCTCCCCATGTGGCGGCCTTATCTACAGTCTTTCCACATTTAGTGGAGATTTTTTAGCCCAAACAGGCAGTTTAGTAAAGGGGCATAACTTCTGCTAGGAGAGGCCTTTGAAGACGATTTTTTTTTTGATTTTGGGTCTCTTCGACCTTCTGAAGCCATTGGCACAGGTTTCACAGCCATCTGAGGCCGTTTGCAGGTGATTTTTCTCCGTGGAAGTTCCAGGAGCCACTAGGGCCAAATCAGTTTGGGAGCTGCATTGGGAATTGTGCAGCCAGTTTATGTGGAACGAATGTCATTCCTGAAGGTTTTCAGCATTCTGAATCCATTTCTACGGCTCGTTTTTCCTTTTGAGGAATTCTTCTCACTGTTTAGCTTCAGGGAAGCTTTCAGGGCCACCAGGGCCATTTCAGTGTTGGAGCTGTTTGGGTGCTATGTTCATCCATTTTTGGTGATTCAAAAGTCTATTTCAGATATTTTCGACCTTCTGATTCTAATGGCAGAGGTTTCAGAACCAATTGAGGTCATCTTCACCTCGAAATTCTCCATGCAAGTCTAAAGGGCCAGCAGGGCCAATTGGGGAAAGTACTGTATCAGGTACAATTTCACTATTTAGTGTTTGGGAAAGAGCATGTTTAGCTAATTCCTATCTTCTGATTCTGTATTTACAGTCAGATCTGTCTTTCAAGACACTCTTATTCTTGTATTAGCCTTTGTAGCATTTTTAATACAAGAGGACAAGCCTAGTTTGAGAGGCTTGGTCCAGCAGATGTAGCCCAGAGGAGGGGGTGAACTGCTTTATCATTTTGATGTCTTTATTTGCTGAAGATGATATTCTAAACAAAACTGATATAAAGTGTTAAACAACAAATATACATAACTTGCATACACACATAATCACCTACTCAGCTGCAGAAAGTTATTTGTCTTATTCCGCAAGACATCAAACTTCAAGTATGTGTATGTCAAAGACTTTTATGTGTTACTTCATTATTTCTTTAGGCAGAGCCTGTAGAGGGCCAGGTAGCCTCTGGAACTCATCCTCTCTTTAGAGGTGACATGTCCGGTGAATGCCCCTACAGTCTATCTCTGTATAAGAAATAAGAAGTTTTCACATTTTCAGAGGTCACTTGGAGTGTATAGCTCAATTTAAAATTATGAGTATTTTCACTCATTTACTTAAATGAAAATGGATACCTTGCACCCTTAAACAAGTACATTCCATTTTCAGATCAGACGGTATCAGAGCACTAGGTTTTCTTGACTGACATCACTAGCTTGATTGTGTAGCTTGAAAGGTGTCTTAAGCAGTGTTGAAGATTGACTGCTTTATTATTCTGCAAACTACTTGTTGTTTGAGTTTGCTGAAGCTCTTTTGTTCATTTTTATAATGACAACTTCCATAAGTGGATGTATGGAGTCCATTATTGATGTGGAAAGGGAAGTTTCACATGAGGAAAATTTGCAGCAGCAAAAGTCGCCATGGAATTGGCTTGGTGAGAAGTGGATGGAATTCTTATTGCAGTAAGTCATTACTCATTTTGTACATGCAAATTTCAGATTGGTATGCATGTATTTCAGTTGAAAAGTTGATGCAAGATTGCATGTAAAAGCAGTTTCAGTTGAAAGAATTTCTTTGTTGTTGCAAAAATTTCGCCATGGAGGTGTAAAAGATGAGTATGATACTCACTTATGTTGCAGCAATGTCTTTTGGTTCAGCTCTTGATTATCCACATGTTTTTGGGATGATGTACTTGTGGGTATTTGGAAAGAAGAGTTGAAGTTGCACATGTACATAGAGGTTGTATGTGTAATTAGCGAACTGTATATAGTTCATTGTACATGATACATACAAACATGTTTGTCAAGATGTATCTTGTTGTTTATCGACTTGTGTCGGTTGTGTGCACACTTGTTACAAAGTTTGTGTGTCATTTGTATAGCACATTTCATTGTCAACTGGTTGTTGATGTCATATGTTGCACAAGATGCTTTTGGTGTCGTTTGGTGCAGAGAACGAAGTGTAATTGCAAAGTAGTGCAAGATTCCATGAGTTGGAAAGGCATGCAAGCAAAGAGGGCACAAATTTCAGCAAGTGTCATTGCTGGTTTCAGTATGGCAGATTGGTATGGCAAGAAAACTTGGTCGGGATTCGGCACAAGTACATGGCTCATTCAGCAAAATTCGCCATGTGAACAGTTGGCAATTCAGGGAAATTTTTGGAGACTGAAGAGAAGAGGATGTTGTTATTCTCTCATTTTCTGTACTACAGTTCAGTTTTAGAATTTCAGTAAGCTTTTGGGGACCAAAAGCTTCTCATTTGGGAGGTGTGATCAGGAGCTCAGGACCAAGTGTCGTAAAATGGTCAAAAATGAAGGTGCTCAGAACTGGTTTGAACCTGAACGACCGGATAGAGCTCATCTTCCGGTTACGCTTGCAAGTGAACGGTTCGAAAAAGCATCGCCGTATGCGGGGGTTATTCAAGTTTGAAATTTCTCAATTTTCCGCAAAAAAAATGCCAAATTTTGACTTTGGAAAATTTTATTAAAAGAATATTCCACGAATATTAGGAATATTAGTGGAATATTATAACGAGTGTGCAGGGAATATTCCAATTAGCCGACGATGGAAGGGCGCCACGTGGCTCGCCGAGGAGGCGCCAGGTGGCTAAGACCGAATTTGAAATGGCGCATTTGCAAAAATTTGTTTGGGCTCGACAGGATTCGAACCATGGTCGGGTGCGTATTAACCAAGCGATTTAACCAACGGGCCACGGGCTTGTTTTTTGTTTATGTTGCGGACGGGCGTATATTTATGGCGCTTGAATGTTTGGGCGGGGCCCGAAAGGGGGCCAGCCCCTAAGGGCCAGCCCCCGTTGCATGTAACCTCCGGTGGAACCAAAGCTCAACAAACTCGGCGCGCATATACCGGCGGATATTTAAAATTTTGGTTATGTGTAATTGTGGGTTGTTATATATTACACGATGTTTAATTAAAATGTTTCAAACCGTTGCCAACCGCCATTCCATGTGAACGCATTGTGACATCACATAACTTTAATTGCCCAAACGGTAACCGCGCGCCTTATTTGGTGGTTCCGCCCATTTTTGCGCCACCTCCCCATGTGGCGGCCTTATCTACAGTCTTTCCACATTTAGTGGAGATTTTTTAGCCCAAACAGGCAGTTTAGTAAAGGGGCATAACTTCTGCTAGGAGAGGCCTTTGAAGACGAATTTTTTTTTGATTTTGGGTCTCTTCGACCTTCTGAAGCCATTGCCATAGGTTTCACAGCCATCTGAGGCCGTTTGCAGGTAATTTTTCTCCGTGGAAGTTCCAGGAGCCACTAGGGCCAAATCAGTTTGGGAGCTGCATTGGGAATTGTGCAGCCAGTGAATGTGGAACGAAGGTCATTCCTGAAGTTTTTCAGCATTCTGAATCCATTTCTACAGCTCATTTTTCCTTTTGAGGAATTCTTCTCACTTTTTAGCTTCAGGGAAGCTTTCAGGGCCACCAGGGCCATTTCAGTGTTGGAGCTGTTTGGGGGCTATGTTCATCCATTTTTGGTGATTCAAAAGCCTATTTCTGCTATTTTCGACCTTCTGAGTCTAATGGAAGAGGTTTCAGAACCAATTGAGTTCATATTCACCTCGAAATTATCCATGCAAGTCTAAAGGGCCACCAAGGACAATTGGGGAAAAGTACTGTATCAGGTACAATTTCACTGTTTAGTGTTTGGGAAAGAGCATGTTTAGCTAATTCCTATCTTCTGATTCTGTATTTACAATCAGATCTGTCTTTCGAGACACTCTTATTCTTGTATTAGCCTTTGTAGCATTTTAATACAAGAGGACAAGCCTAGTTTGAGAGGCTTGGTCCAGCAGATGTAGCCCAGAGGAGGGGGTGAACTGCTTTATCATTTTGATGTCTTTATTTGCTGAAGATGATATTCTAAACAAAACTGATATAAAGTGTTAAAAAAACAAATATACATAACTTTCATACACACATAATCACCTACTCAGCTGCAGAAAGTTATTTGTCTTATTCCGCAAGACATCAATCTTCAAGTATGTGTATGTCAAAGACTTCTAAGTGTTACTTCATTATTTCTTTAGGCAGAGCCTGTAGAGGGACAGGTAGCCTCTGGAACTCATCCTCTCTTTAGAGGTGACATGTCCAGTGAATGCCCCTACAGTCTATCTCTGTATAAGAAATAAGAAGTTTTCACAATTTCAGAGGTCACTTGGAGTGTATAGCTCAATTTAAAATTATGAGTATTTGCACTCATTTTCTTAAATGAAAATGGATACCTTGCACCCTTAAACAAGTACATTCCATTTTCAGATCACTAGAGTTAGTAGGACTTCTAGGGTCGGTATAAAATGGTTGTGAATGTCATGGTGGCTTTTGCATGAGGGTTTGATACTCCAACCAAGGGTGACAAGGGACTGCTTCCATTGGAGAAAAAATGAATGAGTGGGTGGGGGACATAGTGTGTCATTTGCGATCTTTGTACACTTACCAAAAGAATAAAATAATTGGGTTTGGTTTGTACAAAACACAGAGACGAGTGCTCCAAAACATGAAAGTGTTCACTCACTGATGATGTGAGGAAGGTTTTTTGCTAAGGGTGGGGGCCCCATTGGTTGGTCTCATGTGTGAGGTTGATTTAGCGGATGGAAAATGTCTCATATAGGTTATGCTGGTGGAGGTATGGTAGGCCAAATGCGAGGCGTGGTAATGCGCTTTCAATCTTCTTGCACAACCTGGTCATCTGGGAAAGGGGTTTTATTTTGATGTGGTAAAACTTGACTTGATGCATGAAGAGTTAATGGGAATGAGGTGCTTCTAGGACTATAATGGTATAGCCATGGTGTCACTATTGTTGTGATATATGGTCTACTTTTAGTGACGAGCGCCATGGAGGGGAGGCTCTACCAAACAAAGAGGATGCTTATCATGTGCAAGGTGAGGTGATGATAAACATGGTCAGGTGTTTGGAACCTATGGATGATTTTTGCTGAAGAAATGATGTTAGGATATGCAGAGTTTTTTTGGGACTCTATCATGCTGGGAGTAGAATGATACCTGCTTTGAAAATTTCCGTGGATGGAGCTGTGGATGGTTTGCATATTACCTACAAAATAAAATACCCCAAGTGAAAGCATCTTATTTATTCAAATATTATTTGAAAGAAATGTGCTTAAAAAATAAGATGAGAGAGGGCATACCTGTCGACACTGATTTTTTTTTTTCGGGGGTGTGAATGTGTGGCACCGCCCTTGGGCGTTATGGAGCACTGATTGAAGTGTTTCTTTCGGTTCGGTAATTGGGTCTCATGAGCTCTCATTATGGTCATCAAATTTTTCTGAAAAGGGCAACATGTAGGTGAATATGGCTCAATTTAGTTCATTTGTGTTTGTTGAGTGTTGAGAAGTCGGAGGCTTTTGCGGATCAGTTCT